>CAUYQV010162534.1:0-30540 GCA_963574575.1 Galagoides demidoff | reverse complement strand
CTTGAAAGATTAGTGGAGAAAAATTGCATGGAGTATTTTGGAGATCACTTTCCTTACCACCCTTGAAGATCATTTCCGTGACATACTCTCTTGGCGCCTATGAGATTATTTCCCTGAACACACAGCCCCTGCATGTCTTTGCTTACTAATCTTTCTGCCCGTTATGTAATTAAAGGACTCTGTGAGAAGTGCCTGGGGCTATCCTGCACCTGTGGTTAGCCTCACCTTTTGCAGCATGTACTGTAATCCATGTCTTGTGTGATCATTAATGTGGTTGTGACATATTTGTCTACAAAAGACTTATATGAGAATCTTTTTATTTGTAAGGTTCAAAACTTTTTTTGTGTGAACCAAGATATTATTTCTTTGCTTTTTAAATGATCATTAAAAATTGGAATTATGGTGTACAATATGTCTCGTATATATACACATATATACATATATATAGTGTGTATATATAGTAGAATGTCTAAATCAAAGTAATTGCCACTTGTATTGCCTCAAATATGTATCATATTTTTGTGATGAGAACACTTAAATTCTACTGTTAGCAGTTCACAAGTACATAATATAATATTAACTATAATGACCACAATATACAATGAGCTGCACACACACACACACACACATACATTTTCCTTATCCATTCATTCATTAATGGACAGTTGGGTTGATTCTACCTCTTAGTTATTGTCGGTATAATAATGCTAAAGTAACACAAGAATAATAATTACCTCTTCATCATGTTGCTTTTATATTCTTCAGATATATATTCAGAAGTGGGATTGTTATTCATTGTAATTTCTTGAGAAATGTTCTTACTGTTTTCCATAATGGTTGTAGTAATTTACATTCACGTCAATAGTGTCCCCTTTTCTTCATATTCTTACCAATACTCATGACCTTTTGTCTTTTTTAATAATAGCTATTTTGACTAATGGGAAGTGACACTTCATTGTAGTTTTTCGCTAGCATTTCCTTCAGCCATTTGTGTGTCTTCTTTTGAAAAATGTCTATTCCCGTCCTTTGCCCATTTTTAAATCAGGTCACTTGTTTTCTTACTGTTAAGTTCCTAGTTCTATTCCATTTTGGATATTAACTCCTTGTCAGATTCATAGGTCGCAAATGTTTTTCTCTCATTTCATAGGTTGTTTCTTCACTCCATTGACTGTTTTCTTTGCTGCGCAGAAGCTTTCTTGGTTGGTGCAATCCCATTTAACTATTTTTATTTTTGCTGTCTGTACTTTTGGGTTTACATCCACGAAATCATTGCCTAGACATGAACAATGTCAAGAAGCTTTTTCTCTTAATGATATGAGACAAGGGCCCAAGTTCATTCTTTTATTAAAGAGATTGTTATGCCCTTGTGTTTTCTTGGCACCTGTGTTGGAGATCAATTGACTGTAGAGACAGGGATTTATTTCTGCGTTCTTTTTTACGTTTTACCTATGTGTCTGTTTTCGTGTGAGTATCACATTATCTTTATGACTATATCCTTGTAGTGGATTTTAAAATGAAAAAATGTGATATTCTAGCTTTTCTCTTTCTGTTCAATGTTTCTGTGGCTATTTAGGGTCTTTCGTAGTTCCATATGAATTTTAGGATTATTTTCCCTATTTCTGTAAGAATTTTGATGTAATGTCTTTCAGGTTGGAATTTTACTAGGGATAACATTTAACTGTAATCTTGCTTTGAGTAGTATAGACATTTTCAAAATTTAAAGTAAACGTTTTATTTTAATATTGATTCTTCTATGAACATGGACTTTCTTTTCATCTATTTGTGTCTTCTTCAATTTCTTTCATTAATGGTTTTCTTGCCTAATTGCTCTGGCTAAGACTGCAAGTATTACATTGAGTAGAAGTGGTGAGACTAGACATTCCTGTTTTGTTCCTGAAAAGTTGAAAGCACAGTATGATGTTTACTTTGGGCTTATCATATAGGGCTTTCATTATGTTAAGTCCTTCTATGCCTGATTTGTTGAAAGTTATCAGAAAAAAATTTTGAATTTTATCAAATGCTTTTTCTTCATCTATAAATATGATCATTTGTTTTTTCCTTTACTACATTAATGTAAAGTATCATATTTATTGACTTATAGATGTCAAACCATCCTTGCCTCCCTGGGAAAATCTGTGTTTGATTATGGTGAATAATATTTTTCAAATAATGTTGTATTGAGTTTGCCAGTATTTTGTTGAGGATTTTTGCATGTATGTCCATCAGAGATTTTGGCAGCAATTTTATTTTCTTGTAGTGTTCTTGTCTGGCCTTTGTATCAGGGTAATGCTATCTGCATAATTATTTTGGCAGTGTTACCTCCTCTTCAGTTTTTTTTTTTTTTATTTGAGACAGAGTCTCATTATGTCACCCTCCGTATAGTACTGTGGCATCATAGCTCATAGCAACCTCAAACTCTTGGGCTTAAGAGATTCTCTTGCCTCAGCCTCCCAAGTAACTGGGACTACAGGCACCTGCCACAACATCCAGCTATATTTTTTGTTGCAGCTGTCATTATTGTCTAGCTGGCCAGGGCTGGGTTCAAACCTGCCACTCTTGGTGGATGTGACTAGTGCCATAACCATTGTGCTACGGGCATTGAGTCATCTTCCTGTTCAGTTTTTTATGGAAGCATTCAAGAAGGATTAATATTAATTTTTCTCTAAATATTTGGTAGAATTTACCAGTGAAACCATCAAGTCATGTGCTTTTCTTTATTGGGAATTATTATTATTATTACTACTACTATTAAGTCAACCCCTTCCTCACTATTGGTCTGCTTAACTTTTCTATTTCTTCATGATTCAGTCCTGGTAGGTTGTACGTTCCTAGGACTGTATCCACTTTTTCTAGGTTACCCAATTTGTTGGTACATCAATCTCATGGTTCTTTGCATTCTGTGGTATCAGTTATGTCTTCTCTGACTTTACTTGAGTCTTCTTCATTTTTTTCTTAGTTTAGTTACAGATTTCTCAATTTTCTTTTCAAAAAACTAAATCTTTTTATCGATTTAATTGATATTATTTTTCAGTTTCTATTTTATTTCTACTCTAAACCCTAAGTTCGTTCCTTGTGCTGATTTTGTGTTCAGTTTTTTCTTCTTTTTATAATTTCATAACACATAAGGTTTGGTTGTTTATTTGAGATCTTTCTTTTTTACTATAGTCTTCATGTTTAGAACAGCTTTTTGTGCCTATATGTTTTGGTATTTTTTAATTTATTCTTTAACCCATTGATGTTCCAGTATAGGTAGTTTAATTTTCCCTGATTTGTGAACTTTCCAGTTTCACTTTATCTCATTAATTTCTAGTTTCATGCCATTATGGTTTAAAAATGTACTTCAGAGGATTTCAATCTTCTTGACTCTGTGAAGTCTTGATTTATAGCTTAATATATGGTCTTTCCTAGGGAATATTCCATGTTTACTTGAAAAGAATGGGTATCCTGGTACTGTTGGATAGAATGGTCTGTGTATGTCTGTAGGGTACATTTGGCCAATAACTTTGTTCAGGTCTTTTATATCTGTATTGATTTCCTGTCTGGATAATCTATCCATGGTTGAAAGTGAGCCATTGAAGTTCCCTAATATTATTGGGGAATAAGTCTACTGTCTACTTTTCCCTTTTTCTGTTTATTTGATTTATATCTTTAGGTGTCCCAATATAAGGAGTTACATACTATTCTTTATGCCAACATTTTTCAAAAAGAAATTTGGAAAGTGGTGCAACTCTGCATATCTACACAGTCCAATACTGTAGTCATTAGCCCAAAATAGCCTTTGCATGATTAAAAGGGGGTAGCGTGATTGAGATACTAATTTTTTCAACTTCGTGTTTTACGTGTGGCTAGTGGCTACCTCCTGGGCAGCACAACTTTATATATTCAACAGTAGGCTTGCTTGCCCTCTATTTCCTGTACATTTTGTAGCTATAAGCTAGTTGCATACACAACTAACCTGTAAATAAATGTTCTATGACCTTAACTAAGGGTGACATGATGACCTCATGGATCTTATGGGCTTGCCATGTGCTACAAAACAATTGGTTAGAACCCTAATGGATAATTGGATAGAACCCTAAGTGGACTTCTGGTGCAACCTTGATAGATACTTTCCCTATTGCTACCTAAGACCAGAAGGAGTTAAATGCATCCAGATGTTGGACTTTATATTTGATATGTGAGTGCTCAGTATGTTGTCCTTGAAAGAGAGCTACTAATATTTGAAATATGGCATGTAGGAAATATTAGAAAGAGAGAGGCTGGTTACTTCTGATCACCTTTTTGATTCAACCATAATATTGTTACACATGATTCTCAAAAATGACTAGGTAAAATCTCAGGAAGGGCTAGAAGAATAAGTAGACATATGAGTTGATCTGCCTTATTTTATGTGCCTATTAGTGACAATATCTATTTTTAAAACCACAAAATTTAAGGAAAAAAATGGTAGCCTGGATGGATGCCTAGATAATAGATATAATCTGGAATTGTCCTAGGAAAATCAAGACACATGGTCACCTAAAAGATAAGCCATTATCTTGCTTCAAACAAAATTATGGGGAAGAATAAATAAAAGCATAAGGAATTTATAATTGTAATAAAAACTCTAGAAAATTCAAAAAGCAAGGAAGAGGTGAAATACACTTCATATTACTATATTTGGGAAAGAAATATGCTACTAAATTATCATCTGTTCTCTCAAAATTTATGTGAAATTCACAGATGAAAATAGTTTATTTCTTGTAAAGCAGCAGTTTTTGTACAAAGCTTAACCAAGTCTGTTTCATCTGTGCTTAATGGAAAATTTTTGAAGGTTCTGAAAATTAGAGTAAAAAAGAAAAAACAAGAGTTATTTCTATTTGTGGATTTATGGCTTATTCCTGAAAACTAGTCAATGTATAAATTAAACAATTTGAATTATAAAGAAGGGACTATTATAAGTGATAAATTTTTATAAGATTAGTGTATCCTCAGTTCATCTGGTAACATGTAAAGAAACAAACAACTGATCCTGCAATGAATAAGAGCTGCTACATAAAAATGTCAATTAAGTTGATATTTGGGAGTTTTTATTGATTTTTTTATCCACACATCTTAGTCCAACTTACACAAAATTGTAAAATCCACCTTTAGCAAATATATCTACATAAATTTATCTGCCTAAAGTGAAAGGTGCGGCTTGTAATGGTACCACCAAATTAGTGGAAAATTTAATGTAATGAAAGAACAAATTAAGGAAAAAATAAATAAATATTATCTATGTGCTTGGTCATTTACATCTTTTAGATTTAGTAATGGTGAAATTTGTAAGGCAATTGTAGAAGTCAGAAACATGGTCACTATTGCTATGTAAATCATTGTTAGTAATGTATTTCTGGGGGGAAAATGGCCATTTTACAAAATACCTAGGTAGAGAAAGGCATTAAATGTAGGAACCTTCACTTGTCCAAAATATTTTGTGCCTATTATTCATTATTGATGGAGAAGGAAGGAATCCCAGAGGGTATCAAAGCAGTTGCGTTAAACTCTTCTCAAACATTGAAGTGGCCAAGGAATTAAGTAGTACGTAGAAATTAACTTTCAAATTTAAATTTATTTTAGTTTAAAGTATCTTTATATAAAGACTATTACAGGAAGTATTATAAGAACTCTTTAGAAATATTTAAAGCAATATGTTTTACTTTTGTGTTAAAAAGTTTCTTGTTTGACATCTGAAAGAAAAATTCAAAACTATTTTTCCTCCTGAAAAGAAAAAAATACCTAAAGCTGGATAATAACAGACCAAGGAATAATTTTAAATCCACTTTATTAGAATAATATAATTGCTATATTTAAAATTTGTTCCACTGATTTAAGTTATATAAAATGATCATAACAAAATAATGCATTTGGAGCTACCATTTAGTTGCAGTGGTGGTGCAGGAACCCTGTAAATGGGTTTTGACTATGTATACACAAGAAGTTTACAGAGTTAATAGGACCATGATCCCAGAAACTTAATCTTATCATACTTCTGTCTAAAATTCATCAAAGCCACTAATCATCTTAGTACTTTGTTAATGCCATATCATTTCCAAATTCATATTCCTTTCACCACAAAATTATTGTATTTTTCTTAGACTTGACCAATCACTCACTTCACTTTAGTCCTGACCCACTTCATTGTACATTATAATGTGTGTTAAATACATATTATAAAGTATGGCACTAAAATTAAGATTTCTTCTACTCTTAGACTCTAAAATACTAACATTTGTTATTTTTACTTGAAAGTTGAAACTATTTTTGTTTAATTTCAGAACTTACTAGTTCCAATAAAAGATTTATATTTTAAATCATTGTATTCATTCAGTGTAATAAGAAATGAGATTACCTTGCAACATTGAGAAAAAATAACTACGGGTCCATGATACCTTCCCCATATAAACAAAAATTATAGATTATGTTTATATATACTTAATGCTTTTAAAAATCATTTAATCATCTTTCATCCTTGTGCTTTCATAGATAGATGATAAATGGAGACAGTTGGATGACACGCAGAGAGAGAGAAGGTGGATACATAGGTGTGTATCTTGTTCCTCTGATTTCTTTACAAACCTCCCATCCACTTCCGCCAACATTATCATCCTTTTCATGGTGTGGACAGTGGCCCCTCCCTTAAAAAGCTTTGTGAAATGAAAAAGTGGCCATTGTATGGAGAAAATCATCATGTGATTTCTTGAATTAACATTTTTCTATTGTAATGTTCCCTAAAACATTTTATAACCCAGTACCTCTGACAATGCATGATGATAGATAGTATAACATGCGATGTTTGTGAAATGAAAAAGTTCTACTCAAGTGCAAGATGCTGATTGGACAGTTTCCATTTATAAGTTTATTCTCATACATTTCACTTTCAATTTTCTGGATGAATTTATTCTATCACCAAGTAGGAATTTTGGTAACATTAGTTGGTGTTTGGCCAATAGACAGAGGTTTCATCTATGTCTACTTTTATCCAGATGTTTAAAAGATACCTGTGTCTGAAACTTCAGGTAATTCTCTGAAAGGAGAGGCTATACGGGCTATATTCTCATTCAAGGGGAAGTTATTCTCCATATCCTGAGTTATAAAACTCTTTGATTAAAAAATATCAGAAGATGTATTTGATAACCCTAGGACTTAAAAGGGTTGCCAGGTTCATTACTTAAAAGAATTTGTTCTTTATAATTTAGCTCAAGAAAGCATGCTCTCAAGGCAGGCTTTCATGCTTTCATGCTTTCAAAACGTCCTGTCAAAAGACCTCAGTGAAATTAATGGCTCAGAACCAATGCTAAGCTTTCAAGAATGCTGCCGTGATTTATTGAGTTGTGCCAGTCTCCAGCTTCAATGGGTGGAGAGCACTTGTCTTCATGTAACAGGGCTAATATTACTTCAAGCTGTTGTCAGTTGACTTGGTAAAATTGCTTAGATACACTCCCTATGCAGTTAGCTGGTGATGATTACCCTTAAGTATTCACAGAGCAGAACCCCTGGGGAAACACTAATTAGCCACCGGCAAGGAAGATGTTCCAGCCACGTAAACAATCTCCTGAAATCTCTGGGCTGTAATGAGGACCAAGCCCCAGTGTCAAGGCCTGCTCTGGGCTGTGCTGCTGCATCAGGTTCATCAATTTTCAAGGAAAAAGTGATTGGAGTTAGGCCCAGGGCTGCACGGTATCTACTAATCACCACCCAGAGACTTCGGGTGCTCCGAATCCACAAGGGAAAATTGGCACTTATGAGCTAAAGGAGATATTTGTATATGTTGTTGAGAAGTGGAGTAGAGGGCACTACATTTACATATTTATATATTTAGGGTATATTGAGGTCTCTTTGGTCTTGGCATAGTTTCTTTTAATTACCTAAAAAAAGTACAAAAACTTCTATCTTCACCCAACCTGACTGGTGATTCTCATCTTGTCTGTTATAACTTTCCTCTTCTTCCGTTAACAGAACGGTAATCAGGTTGATAATAGAGACATAAAGGAGAGTATGAGGTAGGTGTAGGTGACTTTGACATGTAGGTACATTTATTGTGGCTTCATAGCATAAACATGACTGTCTGTAAAGCAGGGACAAGTTCATGTTCTCAGATCTCCATGATGGAGAACTTGGGGAAATCAAACGTAAAAGGAACAGAACAGATAATTCTCTCCTGATCCCTAATAAACGTAGAAGGTAAGAGAAAAAAATGAGATATGAAAATGGTTGCTAGAGGGGAATTGGAGTTTGATCAATCTCTGAGTTTCCATCAGGGGAGAGGAGCAGTAGGTGTTTCCTCTGGCTCGTAATTGAAACAGTGAAGTTGCGAATGGCCACTGATGTCTGCAATAATCGTGATGGCTGGGCATGGTGCTAGGCCTAGCACTCTTGGAGGCCAAGGAGGGTGGATCGCCTGAGCTCAGGAGTTTGAGACCAGCAAGAGTAAGACCCTATCTCTACTAAAAATAGAAAAACTAACCAGGCGTGGGGTGGGGGTGGGGGGCACCTGTAGTCCCGGTTACTCAGGAGATTGAGGCAAGGGGATCTCCTGAGCCTAAGAGTTTGAGGTTGCTGTGAGCTATGAAACCATAGCACTCTACCGAGGGCAACAGAGTATTTTTGTCTCAAAAAAATAATAACCTTGAAGTCCTTTATTTATACTATACAAAGGGGAAGATTTACATCCTTATAAGAAAACAATGAATCCAACTACTTAGAACGAAGTGATATTGATCTATTGATGTCAGTTTCTAACCTAGGTTTCTCTTGGCCTCACAGCAAATATGACTTAATTGCTAATTTCATCTTAAAGTCCCAGGGAAGGCCAGCTAGTCTGGCACACGAGAAACAGATTCAAAATTTTTGTTGTTCCTTTTTTCCCATAGATTTGTAGATTAAACATAATATCCATTAATAAATGTATTGTATGAGTAAAGTGTTTAAGTAGCTTACATTACGGCAATATGCATGAGATATTGTTATATATCGATATATTTAAGGGATTTTAGTTAAAGTTGCTATTATTTAAGGGGAAGGAATGACAGAAGATTAGAATAGTATAAACTCATGATGAGATTATTGAGTTTTATATTAAAAAAAAGTGAAGGGCAATAAATAATTATTAGATAGGATCTTTACTCATAATGCCTGATAAATGTTAATATTTTAGTAAATACCATCCTTTCACTTTATTGACAAATCATTTGATAAAATGATAAAATGAAGAGCTAAAGCTCAGCAGGTTCCCTTTCTTATAGCTTTGCAGAACAAAGTTCTTAGGAGAGTTGGAGTAATTTCTGTAAGGCGTATGGACACATTTCCATAAAGCCAAATATTTTCAGCACCTTTTACTCTCGCCTACATGTTTTGGTTGTGCTATCTTGATTTTTAAAGTTTTATATAATAAAAATAACTTTCATTGGTAAATTCTTTTTTCTAATTTTATGAAATATATTTTACTATAATGAAGTTAGACCTCTACTCAGAGCTATGATGGGTTATTTTATGTGTCAACTTAAGTGAGCCACGGATGCTGAGACAGGTGGTCAAACACTGTTTCACATGTGTCTATGGGGCTATTCCTGGATAAGATTAGCATTTGGATCAGTACACTGAGGAAAGCAGATTGTTTTACCCAACATAGGTGGGTCCCAAGCAATCAGCTGAAGGTCTGATTAGAACAAAACGTGCTGACCCTCCCTTGACACACAGCCTGTGATCTGGGATACCCTTCTTCTTGCCTTCAGACTCAAGCTGGAACCTTGGCTCTTCTTGGTCTTGAGCCACCAGCTTTCAGATCGAAAGTAGACTGTTTTTGGACTGGAACTATACCATCATCTCTCTTTGCTTCTGAGACATGTGAACTTGGACTAGACCTATACCATCAGACTCAGAGTGAAACTACACCATCAGCTTTCACTTGCTGCCTCTACAGGTCTGGGACATCTCAGCCTCCATAATCACGTGAGCCAATTACTTACAAAAAATTTATTTCTATTTATGTATATATCCTATTGGTTCTGTTTCTCTGGAGAACCCTAACACAAAGAGTCTTGAATTAAAATCAGATTTTCTTATACTGACAAAAATATAATTTGAAAGAAGCTCTTTGGGGCACTGTCAAAGAAAAGTTTCACTAGATAGAGTTAAATAGTCAAGGAAGACTTTATTCAAGACTGTTGGAATTAGGGTTAGTACTACTGTAATGGGGATAAAGACTGAACTCAACTTGATCGAAACAATGTTTGCTGAAGGCTTTACACAGATGCACCTGCCTGGTGTGACTTGGGTGTATTCTTATATAAAGAGAGAATTTTCTGGATGTATTTTCTTTTGTAACAACACTGGTTTCCATTTTTCTTGCTAAGTGGTAGTTGGCATATCATTAACTTAGCTTAGCGATTATAGAGGCTTCTTTACCAATGGTGTGTCCACTTTTCCTATCAAGTATTACTTTTAAATACTGTGATACTGTATATATTTTCATAAAAGAGTTCATAATGGCTTATTTTTAATGTCAGGTACTTTTAATGGTTTCCTTCAGTGGGATAACATAGTTAATAAAAGACGGATTTCCAAAAAGCAGAAGTCTGTGATTCACTTCTCTTGCATATAATAGGACTATATGCTATCAAAAGTTATTTGCTTGACCCTCACCCAGTATCAGAGTCTTCCCCTAGGGGATACAGTAAGATAAACATTTTCCCTGCCTTAACAAAACTTAGTGGCCAATGATGGAACAGTGTAGGCTAAAACTTATTCCAGCTCCTATTTGGTATTTTCTATTTAAAGTAGAAACCATTCCTTTTTTTTTTCTTTTTACCTTTTTGAGGCGGAGTCTCACTATGTCACCCTGGGTAGAGTGCTGTGGCGTCACAGCTCGCAGCAACCTCCAACTCTTAGGCTTAAGCAATTCTCTTGCCTCAGCCTCCCGAGTAGCTGGGACCACAGGTGCCGACCACAATGCCCAGCTATTTTTAGAAATGGGGTTTTGCTCTTGAACTCCTGAACTGAAGCAATCTGCCTGCCTTGGTCTCCAGACTGCTAGGATTACAGGCATGAGCTACCGCACCCAGCCTGTCTTCTGTTTTTTTTTAAAAAATAATAAATTATTTTAAAAAGTGACATGACCCTATCTAATTAGATTTTTATATAAAGATGATTATCAAAGTAAGTCTTCTTGATCTTAATTTTTATCATTAATCCTGATTCTCCAGTACAATATCCATATAATAGTCCATATTTACACAACAGTGTTCATGATGTTCATAAAATAACATATCCATATAGGATACTGAAGGTCATAAAAGCAACACCAACTGTACCCTGAATAGGTGTGGGAAGAATCGAAGATCTTTTACCATCTTAAAACTTTATTATTCAGAGAATCAAGAAAGCATTACTCCCAACAGCGTATGTACTCTTTACGTGGTCTGGCAGAAGGGGAAGGGACATGTTATACAACATTAGACCATTATGCTAAAGGCTTAGTTTCTTTCTCAATAGTCAGAGTGTCTTTCTCCATCCCATCTTGTTGTTGTTCAGTTGTAATGAACGCCCAGGCAGTACATCTCAGACACTGCAGTGGGTTAGCTTTGACACTATCATTATTTAGCTTTTTTTTTTTTTTTTTTTTTTGAGACACAGTCTCACTTTGTCCCCCTTGGTAGAGTGCTGTGGCATCACAGCTTGCAGCAACCTCAAACTCTTGGGCTTGAGTGATTCTCTTGCCTCAGCCTCCCGAGTAGTTGGGACCTCAGACACCTGGCACAATGCTTGGATATTTTTAGAGACAAGGTCTCGCTCTGGCTCAGGCTGGTCTCAAACCTGTAAGCTCAGGCAATCCACCCAACTCAGCCTCCCAATTGCTGGGATTACAAGCGTGAGACACTGTGCTTGGTCCATTATTTAGCATTTTAATATCTTGTTAGTTTTTCATCCCATGCTATACCATTTCACTTAGAAGTAAAAGTAAATCACAAAGAAGTTACATAATTTTTAAAAGGGCTTTTTTCACCCTAAGGAGCTTCAAGTCAGCTGTAGTTACTATGTTTATTTTTTTCACTAAAACTCACAGAAATAGCAAGTTAACACACCACAATAACAACACTCCAATTCAAAGTGGATTCCTTTCTGTCTTATGCTTAATTTAATAGCGATAATGACACTTGGGGTAGACATTAAAGTCCTATTTTCCTAGGCATTGTTTATTGTTATTGATGAAACTGAAAAATCTTAAATTTTACATGGATTCTTATAAATACTTACAAATCTACACCAGTGAAGATTTCTTTGTGTAATCTTTTGGATTGACAATAATAATCAACTACACGCATCAAAAACCTATTGTTACTCTGGACGGTGTATCTGTTTTCAATTAACAGCACAGACCAGACGTACTTTCATTTTTATTTTATGGATGTTTTGCTTTTAGGTACAGATAGGAGGGTCCTGGAGACAAAATTTTTGACTGTGCCATATCAGTATTCTGAAGTCAAGAGCTCCACATTTAATTTTAATGTCAGTACTGCCTTATTATATTAGTCTATTGACATATATTATATGATTATGTATAAAAAGGAGTGAAAACATTCATGAAAGTGCTTAGAAAGCAGAGAGAAGAAAGCCTCTCAAGGAGGTGGAAGCTGAATATCAAATACCAGATAATATAAATGTTGTTTTAATACAGAAACGAAAATCGTGAAGATTTAGTTGATGTGTGCTTTTCTTTTAAATCATACTACACCAAGAAATCATGGTGTCAGGCTGCGTCTTTTAATTTAATTTAAGAGAATAATCTTGAATTTTTGTAAAACTGTTTGAATTTCTTTTCAAAGCGAGAGACAGCCACTCCATGAAGAGCTTTGCCCCTGAAGTAATACTGGATGTTATGGTTGCTATTAATTTCATTGGTCCTGCTTACCAGAGAGCTAAGTGAATCGGTGCCGATGCCCGGAGCCTTTCCAACCTGAGAAATTCTTAGGCTATTTAACATGTGCCATGTAATCCACTTAATTGCACGTGTAAGCTTGCAGGAGAACTTCCAACTAAAACGAATCAATAACGTATTCAAAGCACAGTTGGAAGACACAGATAATGGGAGTTTTCAGCTTTCCAGAGTATACTGGCTGATCTGCCTGTGAGTCGTGGTGGCCTGGTCAGTAATTAGGCCAATAGCTTCAGGAGCTCCGTGGTCAGGATTTGACATGCGTGTTCTGATTAAGGGACAGTGTGAGTGAATTAGGAGTCCAGCCTAAATACACGTATATTACGGTTTAGATTATAATGAGGAGATTTGCTAGTCTAGCCAGTTAGTGATAAAACCTATAGCCTTAATTCCAGAAATACTCATGGATGTCCAAACGTGTGACCTAAAACATCATAAGGTAACTTTTAAAATTTGTAACATTGAGCAAACTGCCAAGTGAGAGTTAGACCAAACATTGCTTTACTGCACTTACGGAGATTGCTTTTTATATATGTTTTTTTTCATTCTTCCATTTAAAAATGTGTTGTCAAGGATATGGGGCTTCTCTCTTTCTTTCCATCACCCTCTTCTTCTTTATTTCCCTAACTCATCTGATTCTAGTTGCTGGGGATAAAGAATATTAATTTTCTCTCTATGTTGACTTTTATTAACATAGCCTCACTTTTTCTTGAAATATTTAAAAATATATTACACAAAATATTTAGAATGACATCAGAAATATACAGAACCAGTTCAATGTAGAGTTTGTTTGCTCATGGTCCTAATAACATATATCCAAATTCCCAAGATAAGATAATAAATTAGATAGTTACTAGATTTTCCAAATAATCTTATGTAAGGAAACAAAATTGCCTTATCGTTATTGAAGTTTCTACTTCTACTTACATAAATGTGAATTTCAATCGATTTAGTAGTAGATTAAAAAAAAAAACTTATCTGATCCACAAATACAGAGTATCACAGTGAGCAAAGCATGAAAGGTTGCTTTTCAATAATGGGGGAGGTGCAAAAAATAATACATATAAGACATATATAAATAAGTAAATAAGAGCATTTTAGGCCATAGAAGTAGTAATACCATAACACAGTGACAGGCCAGTATCTACCTTAGATAGAAAAGTTAGGAAAACCCTCTCTGAGGAGCTGTCATTGTTACTTGGGACCGAGATTATGAGAAGGAGGCAACCATGACAAGATTTAGAGGAAAAGGAGGCTGCTATCCAGAGAATCTGAGGAGGAGCAAGTCAACCATAAGACGATGGGAAAGAGCGTTGGGCTTACAAGGTCAGAAATGTAGACCAAATTCCCAATTTAAGTAAACTCATGGACTTCTCTGATGAGTTTTCCTTGCTCATCAACGATGGTGCCTCTACACAGTAGACATCCCTAAGTACCCATTAAATGGATAAATGGACAGGAAATGGTTCCCATAGTGATTCTTTATTTTTATTTTTATATTTTTATTATGGGCACCTCCGTGATTTTTAAACACTGCTATCAGCATTCCTATGTAACAGTGGTTTCCAAACACTAGATTCTGCAGTCCTTATAAAGATCATTTGCAGAAAGGAGCTTTTAAAGTTATTAGACCTCAACATCTGAAGAGTAAAATTCTGGAGTGGGGCATGCCTATTAAATAAATAAGCAAAAACCAAAAATTGTCTAGTTGATTTGGATGCAGCCTAATTCCTTCATTTGTAGGGTTGACAGATTTAGCAAATAGTATTTGCAATATACTTATATTAAAATTTTTCTCATTGTTTATCTGAAATTCAGATGTACCTGGGCATCCTGTAGCTTATTTAGCAATTCTATTCAATTGACATAATAACAGAGACACACTTTAAATGTCTTTTAAAGTATCTCCTAGCTGAATATATCAGAGCGAAGGCTAAAATTGAGTTCTCTTGAGTATAAGACTTCTTTGTAAACTATAAATGTATAAAAAGTGAGATGTTTTTGCCTGTATCAATTAAACGATATTCTTCTTGTTTTCCTAAAGTGTTGATTTTCACACACAGTTCAATCTTGTAAATCAGTTATTGCTGAAAGCACAGAAAAGATAAATCTATGTCTCTAAATATAAAAAGTCAAATAAAATTTCTTATAGTATAGTTATTCCTCCTGAATAATCCAACTGGAGGTTTTTTGTTTTTAATCCTTCTTAAATAATAATTCTTTAAATAATACTTTGTGTCTGGAAGGTTTTTTTTTTTGTTAACTCTCAAATATGGACAAATCTGAACACACAAAAAAGTTAAAATGCTATATAATAACTATTTAAATGCAGAGCATTTCTTAGCAAAATAAAATCTGAAGCTTCAAGTCTTCTCATACCATAATATTTTGCCAGCTTTTTAAAAATATTTTGCCAGCATTTTCCTGATTAGATAACACATGAGCATTATATTATATTTGGAAAATTTAGAAGTATAGAGAAAGGCAAAAAATTACTTAACTTTATCATCAGAAACAATCATAATAATGACCGAACATGTTATTTTATAAAATTTTTCCTAAAAACCTTTCTTCATGGTTATAAAATCATACCATAATGTATAACAATACTGTGCTTCTAAACGTCACATTGTATCATGAGCACATCTTTTATTATTACAAATAATGATTCGTTTATTGTAGATATACTATCCAGTCAAGTAGATACACTTAACTTTTCTTTTTCCTCTGAATTCTTTTTAATTTGAGGCGTATTGTGCAAATTTAAGCCTTTTATCAATCACATTGCACAGGACTCTTAGAGTAGGACAGAAGAAACCGTGGCCCTTCTCTCCGTCTTGGCCCTTCTCTCCGTCTTCGCCCTTCGAAAACTCTTCAGTCTTAGAAGAACTAAAGAAAGGGCAGGGCCTCCGTTTCTGGCCAGTTAACCCCAGTTCCTATCATTTGAAAAATAACAGAAATTTAAGTCTCCCCCTGCCCCAGTCCTCTAAAAGCTCCGTGAAATTCAACCACAGCTGTCACTCCGATGTGAGTAAGACTAAATCTAATTTGTTGGGTGGAAAGAGTTAAATGAACTTTAACTGAAAAGCTCTCTTTCTCTTCCTCTTAGGGTAGAAAAAAGCCAAGGGCAACAGCGGATGACTAATGTGTAGAATATTGCAATTAGTATAGCAAGGTACTTACAGGGATCAAATTAAAAAATTCATTAACGTACGCACTTAATTAAGAAACACTTTTCGGTTTACATGATAAATTATGACACCTATTAAATCTTCCAGTACAAGCTGTAATGGCTTCTTTGCTCCTGGGTAGAGAACTATTGCCTTTGAGGTCCTTTGAAACTCCCCAAGGACCAGCAGCATTAGTTACAAGTGCATTAAAAACAATGCTTTCTCCCTGCAAGGGGTAAGAGCATCTTTACTGGAAACTCATTTATACTTAAGAAAGCACAGGGTGCAGGGGGCTGTCATGCTGCAAGCAAATGACAACAAACACGAGATGACCTTGAGCGGAAAAGAGAAGTCTTTACTCCCCAAGATTCCCAAAAGGGAAGTGGCAAAGACAGTATATATATTTTTTTGCTTGTTTGTTCATTTTGTGGTTTTTGTTTTATCCCTGTCCTCTCCCCCTCTGTAAGAATCAATGTTACAATGAAGAGAGAAAACATTGGAAATAAATTATGTATTAGTGGAGATGAGGTAAATATGCCTGTTTGCTCTCATGTAATGTGAGAATTAAAAGGAAAAGAAGGAAGAATAAGGAAGGAATGAGGGGGAAAAAGAAGGAATAAAAATAAAAGTGAGGACTGAGTGTGTCAGGAACTCAGTCTCTTCAGCTTCTAAGGCCTCCGTGGTGGACAACGTGGATCCATAGTGATTATAGAACTAGACTGCTAGTATTGGATTCGGAATATCTCCTTTAATATTCTTTATAAACCTGACGTTAGCAGAGCTGGTCAGGAAACCTAGAACATTAAATTGATTTCCCAAATATATTCGTGAGCTCTGGCACAATTCTTTAAACTACAAAGTTTTAATAATTATGGCCAATGCTTTATTGCAGAGGTGCCCAACTTTTTGGGCACCAGGGACCAGTTTCATGAAAGCCAAGGTTTTCATGCATGGTGGGGCAGGTCATTAGATTCTCAGGAGGAGCATTATAATTAACCTGGATCCCTCACGTGCTCCAGGAGAATCTGAGGCCACCCCTGATGGGGCAGGAGGTGGAGATCGGATGATGCCAGCAGTGGGTAGCAGCTGTAAATACAGGTGACGCTCCCTCCCTTGCTCATCAGGCCCTCCCCTCCTGCTGTGTAATCACAGGGATCTGGGTGAGGGTGGAAACCTTGGCAGGGAAACGCCTTGCTAGCTCGTTTGTCCTTGAGTTTCTCCCCATTTGAAGATATGCTATGGTGCTGCCATCTTTAATTCCGTAAAGCCACCCCCGCTTCTAACTTACAACATGCAGACCATGCTATCTTTAAGCCTTCTCCTTCAGCACTGTTTATGACTTTTATTTTTTCTTTATATCTATTATAGAAACAATAAAAAATTAAATAATATTTTGAAAA
The DNA here is from genome assembly GCA_963574575.1 of Galagoides demidoff. Classification (NCBI taxonomy): domain Eukaryota; kingdom Metazoa; phylum Chordata; class Mammalia; order Primates; family Galagidae; genus Galagoides; species Galagoides demidoff. The sequence continues at coordinate 13,015 of CAUYQV010162534.1, read as the reverse complement.
AATGTTAAAAATCAATTCTAGCACAATTATTTGCATGTCTAACTCTTATCAGAATTACTTTGGCCTGTAATTACCCAGTGCTATGACTGGGTGTTATCAGAAACTATTTCAAAATAAAGAGTTGGTGGCTGCAGAAGTCACGTTCTTCCTCTGTAACTCAATGTCTCTACTACAGTTTTCCTGTTACAGTTTTCCAGAGATTTTAGATTAGGGCCTCACATGTCATGGAATCTTCTAGCATGATCGACAAGCTACATGGCATGGTCTGAACAACAGGGGAGCTTGCAATAAAGTTTTGGACTACGAAACTTTTTCTTGTTCTGAACCCCATTTGAAACTGGAAGTCTCCAAGTTACCCAGTGAATGCTTTGGAGTAAAGTTCCCATGTGGGGTCTTTGCTGCTACCTAAAGTTACAGACGCCCACAGGGATACTGTCCTTATTAGCATTTGATGATTAAGAGATACAGATATTAGAAAGTCTAGTTCTGGGGCATTGTCCTATCCACTCCAGCCTGGAAAAGACAAGTTACCATAGATACCCCTAGGTGTTCCCATTGTGCTTTAATTGACAGTTAATTATTTGTACATTTTTTCACTCACAAGGCCATCAAAAGCAGTCATCCCACACCCACACCACATTCCTCATAATCATTATTCTATTGAAATGATTGTCTGAGTTTGGATTTTCTAAGAAGTAGACCATGAAGCAGGATTGAGTGCAGGGATTCTGTTAGTGAATGACACTACACCAGTCAAAAGGGAACTGCGCTGAGGACTGAGTCAGCTGCCCCGGCTGGCGTCTGCAGCTTCCTGCAGGCTCAGGGGCAATTCTCAGGGAAACCACAAAACCCACACCTCAAAGTGATTCCAACCAAGATCGCTGTATACACAGTCACAAGGATGTTTGGTCAGAGGCTTCTTGTAGGAGTTTTAATTCTTGACACTTTCAACCTGCTGTGTATTTCCAACAGTTATGGGGAAGAAAGCATTCGGGCTCACAGATATGGTTGTTATCACCTGATCATACAGAAAGTCTGAGAGGGTAAGGGCAGGACATTGATAATGCTTACTCCACCTATAAAGTATAAGGACAGCAACCACTGTGTGTTTCAAAAACTGTCCATCAGCACCACATCCCAGTGAGCTAAAAGTTGATACTACAGGATATCACCCCCCCCACTTGTTATCAGCAGTATGATCCATAAATCATTTCAACAAATGATGGGAATTCAAATAAAAATTTTGATCTCAAGGATCTCCTTTCTAGGGTCACTATTTTTCTCCGTTGTCTTAGCTTGGGTTTCCTAGGAAATAAAACCTGAATCTAACCTCTATCCTAAACCAGGCATAGTGGTGCACAACTATAATCTCAGCTACCTGGGAGGCTGAGGCAGGAGGATTGCTTGAGGCCAGGAGTTTGAGACCAGCCTGGGCAACGTAAGGAGGCTTTGTCTCTTTAAGTAAATGAATACATAAATAAATAAATCTCTGTGCTGACCCTAATTAGGTTAATATCATTCCAGGTAAATAAATGTGAATGAAAGTAGAAATAATGTAGGAATGAGAAAGGATAAATATAAACAAATGTGTTACCAAGATGATCATAACTTTATGGCAAGCTGACTAGTTGGTCTTGGAGAACCTCTTTGGGGAGGACTTGGAGGTCCTGACTCCACATGTAGGCTACAGAGCAGGAAGAAGGGAGAAAAATGTGTTCACCTGCTTCCAGCTTCCATCCATCAGCTTGCTCCATGGACACTAAATTCCTATTGTTTGGATTTGCACTGAATGAAATACCGATCGGTCTCGTAACATAGCATCACTGGAGAAAACCCAGGATAAGAGCAAAACGCTCTGAGCTGCGGAAGAGTTTCCACAAGCTCTAATACAGTTTCAAGACTTATGAGAAACAGTTTTTGCTCTGGTATCTGTCTTTGCGTTTATCTACTCCCCCTGCCCTTCTTTCTCTGTTGCTCTTTATGTGGGAATTTTTGCAGGTGATTTGCTAAAATATAAACAGAAACTACCCCACTTATGTTGTTCCAAGTCCAAGTACTTAATAGTAATAATAGTTAGGATTTATTACACATCTTTAAAAAGGAGGATCTTACTGAGTTCTCACAACAAATGTCAGGTTGCAACTATTCAGTGACTTTTCTCAAGGTTATGAAGTTGCTATGGTGGAGATGCACTCTAGGAGTCTGACCACAGAGGAGACTTCTAACCAAGGTTCCATCCCAGATTGCTTTTCTAGCATGATCACTGAAGAGCCGTTTCTAGAATTGATTAGCTTTCCAGAGAAGGAAGAGATGGATGAGAGACAGGAACAATGGCCTCATTTTGGGGAGTGTGAATACCATCCTATTACCAATAGTGTGATTCTAGAAATTAAAAAAAAATTAACACTTTTATTTTCAGTATTTATTAAACATTTTGAAAGCAATAACTTAAATTTTCTTTGCTGCACTACACTTTCTCATCCCGTTCATTTCATGGGACTTATCCAATGCTATTTTTCATAACAATATTGTTTGTGCAGTACACTATACAAAAAAGACATATGGGTGAAATTTGCTCATTTGTCAGTAAATTTTGCTGTAGTAGGAATTCCAAATAGTTATTTAATTCCAAAATAATTTTTTAAAGGGAGTCTGTTTCCTACAATGGTATTTAGTGTTTTCAAAATATGACAGAAATGGGCTTTAAAGAATTTTGAAACTTTTCAATAAATCATTGAATGAAAATGTCAGCCTAAGACTTTTTTCAGGTGATGAGGTGTTCAGTCATAGATCATCCTTATTAGTGATTTTCTTTGCAGATTGTTTTGTGTGAAATAAGATCCCCCATGAATACTCCAAAACAGCCTGTAATGGCCGCTAATCAGTCTAGTGTCAGCGCTTATAGTGTCAATATATCTTTCTCAGACTACATCAGAAGACAGTAACAATTTCAAGAACTAGTGCTTAAAACTGCCATCAAATAAATTCTCAGTCCCATTTCACCTAAATGCACATTTCTATTTATGATAGAGGAGGGCAGTTGTCCTTAGTCATGAAGATATTCTCATTGAAATCTGACTTTCAACTTTTTCTAGAATAATAAAACAGGTGATCTTTATTGGGAAAGCATTATTCAAGGAAGACGGTGTGATCTGGTGAGAGAATGCTGGAGGGTCTCCGCTCAGCTTTCTTGGACATAATCTGTCACCCTGGGTGGGGGTGGGGGTGTTGTCTGCGTCCTCGCCACCTCCGCCTTTTCTTCTTGGTTGATGGAGTCCGTGTTTCCAGCTCCTGCCTGCCAGTCCCTGCTCTGCCCAGGCCCAGCTTTACAGCCCCTGCCTCCTCTCACTCCAGCTGTGGTCTTCTTGCTACTTTGACAATTCAAATCCACTATTTTGTTTCCTCTTAGAAGTGAATAAAGTTCTTGGTCAGAACTTTGAAAGGACTTTATGATTAACACTTTCACTTTACAATTAATTGTTCCACTTAACATTGTTTGAGTGTGCCATGATGCATTCAGTACTGTATTTAATAAATGACACGAATTCTTCAGTACTTCATTGTGAAAGAGGCAGTGTGCTTGATGATTTTGCCCAACCGTAGGATAGTGTAAGTGTTCTGAGCATTTTTTTTTTTTGCAGTTTTTGACCCAGGCTGGGTTTGAACCTGCCACCTCCAGTATACGGGGCCAGCGCCCTACTCCTTTGAGCCTCAAGCACTGCCCAGTTCTGGGTATTTTTAAGGTAGGCTAAGCTAAGGTAAGATGTTCACTGGGTATTAAATGCATTTTTAACTTACAGTATTTTCAACTTATGATGGGTGCATCAGGTTGTAACTGCATCATAAGCCGAGGAGCATTTGAATTTCTTACTGGTGCGTGCCTCAATGCTCGTGTTCTCTGGTCCTGATACACTTGAATCTGTGATTTTCCTCAGTGCTCTGCCAGAGATTTTTGGTTCTTGTGTGTGTTCCTTCCTTTGTAAGCTTTTAATTTTTCAAATCTTCACTATTCCATGGTTCTGGACTCTGGCTTGCCCTACTCATTTGGTTTGGGCTCTTGTTCTCTCAGGCTGCATGAAAGAATTAATCTCAAGGGTTCTTTCTTCTCTAATTGCCTGATAATTCTGCCCTCTTTTGATGCTGGATTATTTGTATGTCATTGTGTCTATATTAGTATGTTTACATGAATTATCATCTTAGGTTTTTCTACATGTCCCCTATAGTGTTGATGATGTTTTCAAACATTTGAGGAATTAATACAAAAAAGAACAATACAGATATTGCCAGAGCAAGACACGAAAAGGATAAGTAGAGTTTAGTTGCCATCTCAGTGTTGAACTTTTATTTCTAGGTCACATGTTTGGCAGTTTTCTTCAAGCAACAGAAAGGGACATAAAAAAACCTATGATAATTTGAGCTGGTGACCTAATGAAATCTGGTTCTCAAATCTTTGGTGTGAACTGTAGACGTTAAGAAATGTATTTTTCCAGTATTGCAAACAAGTTTCTGTGTTGTGGATGACTTGAGTGCATTTATTTTGGAGCAGTTTGTGTGTGTGCGTGCACACGTGTGCACTTTAGAAACTCACCTGCATAGGATATTTAGCTATGCAAACATGAGTAAAGCACATCTTCTTTTTTTTTTTAACTTTGATAAATACAATTTATTGCCAAGTCAGTACTCACCTGATACCTCCCAGTATAAAGCACATCTTCTGATGATAAAATAGAATTGTCAGAAAAATATATTGAACTTATTTTTCTTTGATTTGTATAAAATGTTATCAGTTTTACTTTCTCATCGTACAAGGAGGCATGACTGCTTTATGTCTGAATGTGCACCAAGCATTCATTCCTCTGCATTTAGCATCTGTAGTGTGTTCCTCTGTGAAATGACTGCGTACACAACTTATCTCCTTTGAAAAGCATTGTCCGTCCAGTGGAAGCATCTATGATATTCCTTAAAAGTCACTCTTTTGGAGTCGGTTGCAGATGATATAAATTGTTCATCTTTTATTAAGAATAAACTGAAGGATACATGTATTCGATTATGGATTTGTTACTCACGATCAAGGAGTTTCCCATGTCCTGGTACCATTCAAATGTCCTGTGTAGTTTTCATGTGAGAGGAACTTGCATTTTAAGGCAAGAGTTGTTGAATTATTTCTGGTTTCCAGTGAAATAAGATGAAATATCTTTTGAAACACCAAGGAGTACATAGAGATAGAGACATCGGTAAATAGGTGTTTTCACGGAAACCATGAACGCTGCAGTGAACAGTATCACTCTGTAGGAATGAGAGAATTGATGATGTGGACGAGAGATAGACAAAGGCCTCAGATGCAAACACCAGGGAAAGGCACAGTGTTATACCACTTCCCCTCAAAACTCTCCTTGTAACAAACATGGATTGCAAATTTAAGAAGAACAACCTCAGAGTAAGATGGTTCCCGGTGTTCGTTTACCTTGAACGGAAAATTGACAAATATTTCATTCTGAAAAATTATGATTTATGCCGCTCGTTCTTATTTTCCCCTTCCACTCCCATCACCCAAGACTACCTTCTGTTTGAGGGCAAACCTGGTACCAAACACCTGCATGGCAGCTACGCTCTCTGCTTTCCTTTCGGATGCCGTTGGCCCGATCCATCTGCGGGGTGAGTCTCTGCCAATTCTGACTATTCAGGTGGGACTAGAGTCCTTTGAAATTTGTGAGAGTCCGAGAAACATTAAAGAAATACCTTTCTTTCTCCACCACCTTTCCTTGATCTATGTACCTTGTTGTTTTTTCCGTCTTTCTCATAGGAGAAGCCTTGCATATCAATGAGCCTTTACTTGATCTCGTGCCAACCAGTGTTTGTGAGGTAATTAATAGGCACAGTGATTGGCAAAAGCCCAGCCCAAATTTTTGTAGGCAATTTGTGGCACAGGTAATTGCCTACTTGTGAATATTTTCTAAATTTGTGGTGACTGAAAGATAAAGTGATATTTTGATTCCGAAGCAGATTGTAACCAAATTGCTATAGAAAATTACAAATGCCAGATAATTCAATTTTAATTTTAAAATATTTTGAGCAGTCTAAATTCTTGGATATCATTTTTGAGTATTTAAGATGAGTTACCACAATTTTTTTTTTTTTACTTCGGATATAGACGTTTTATTATTTCTCTCTCTTTGTGAACAACAAGGTGATAGCATGAAACCGTTTTGGTGAGCTTGTTCATTTATTAAAAAAGGACTGAGCCTCTGTAATTCATAATAAGCTAGGTATGTAGTTAGAGCTTACCCTTTGATGCGGAGAATATTACCTAAAAAATAACAGATGACAAAAGATTGAAAAATTAATTCAATCAAGAAGCAACTATTAAACTCATTGAATTGTACAGTTAAATTACATGCATCTTACTATATAAATTTCATTTCACTTTACGTAAATTATACCTCCATAAACCTGACTTTAAATAAAAGAAGCAGTTATTGAGCACCTATAAAGTGACCCAAATCATATTAGTCACTGAAGCTGCAGCGTTAACTCAGATTACTCCCAACTTGCAAAAGATCACGATCAAATAGAGAATATAGTAATTCAAAAAAAGAGTGGCCATTCGAGTGTGCAAAATACAACAATGCAAGCTTGTGGAAGGAGGGTGCAGTACAGAAAAGGCCTGTTCAGCTAGTTCTTGGTAGATAGAAGAGAGACACACACAGGGAGAAAAGAGCTAACTGCTGAACTGTAGTGGTGTCTAAATCATCCCACTCATTCATGTCTTACTCTTCACAGTGGACACACCTCTTTCAGAAGGTCTCCCTGGGATCTCTCATCTGGGTTAGTGGCTCATCTCATAGAACCCTAGGCATACTGCTGCCATAGAAGTTTAAATTTTCTGATATTGCACTAGATTATTATGAGTCCCATTAGGACCTAGTCCCATCCCTGGGGTATTAAAATTAATCTGTCTATATTTACTTAATTGAACTAACCTCAACAGAAATGATAACAGAGTTGAGAGTTTTTCAAGTAATTAGGTAGGGAGGGTATGGAACTTATAACAGAAATAACTGTTGGAACTGAAATAACAAACTGTGGGGGGTTTTTGTTTTTGTTTTTGTTTTAGACAATCTTACTGTGTTGCCCAGGCTAGAGGGCCATGGTGTCATAGCTCACAAGAACCTCAAACTCTTGGGCTCAAGAAATCCTCCTGCCTCAGCCTCCCAAGTAGCTGGGACTTCAGGTACCTGTCACAGCACCCAGCTAATTTTTTTATTTTTAATGGAGAAGAGGTCTTTATGTTCTTCAGGCTAGTCTCCTGAGAAACTCCTGAGCTCTAGGGATCATCTTACCTTGAGGCATGAGCCTCCATGCCTGGCCACAAGACACAAAACTTGAATGTAGATAAGGAGGGTTTTTGTTTAAAAGAGCCGTTAATTTCCCTACTGTTGCTAAGAGTCAGAGAGGAATTTTGTGTAGGACTGTAACATAATCAGACTCATCTTTTGGAGAACCCACTCTCCTGCAGAAGGATGTTAGAAGAGAATTATGGAAATAGGAAATTAGTCAGAAAGCATTGAAATAATTAAGGATAAGGAAATGTGGGCCATAACCAAAGCAGAGGCAAGAAGAATGGCAGATAAAGTTTGGAGACAAGGGACAGAATGGCCAAGCATTTGATAATTAGTCAGTTATGATTCTTAATCATTTCATTTTGTACATACTGAGCTGAAAGTAGAGATACTTATGAGAGATGGTTAGGAAGCAATGAGACACAGTGGTTTTGTACTCAGAATGAAAATGAGAACTCAAGTCATAGAGTTTGAGATCCTAGGAAAGGAGGCACAGGGTGAGAGGAGAAATATTTAGAGTGTACACAGAAGAAAACCCAGTGGCGGAAGCTCAAGCTGCGTGGAGATGACAAAAGAGAAGCGTGAAGAATTAGACAGTGGAGACACGACAGGCAAGGGAAAAGGGGATTCAGGACAGAGAAAATGGTCATTAATACAAAATGACAGGAGTACTAAGTTAGGTAAAATCTGGGAGACTTTTTATCAATTGGACAAAAATAATGTGTTGTGTATAAGTTATTTATTTCTGTTTAGTAACAAATCACCTCCAAATTAGCAGTTCAAAACAACACACCCATTGTCTCCCAGTCATGATGAGTCAGGAATATGAACACGGCTTCTCTGGGTCATCTTTTCAGGGTCTTACAGTCAAGGTGTCTGGACGTGGGTTCATAAGAAAGCATAACTGGAGAAGAAGCATTCACTTCCCATCTCACAGGCCTGTTCAGCAGGATTTCATTCCCGTTAGGTGTTGGACCGAGGGCTCCCGTTCTTCTCTGTTGGCTGGGGCCGCTCTCACTTCCTTGCCACATGGGCCTCGCTAGCATTGCTGCTTCTCCCATCAAATCCCAAAAGCCTAATCAGCAACAGAAAGAATCTGATAGAAGTCATGATGTTTTGAAGGCTTATGGAAGAAACATCTTATCACCTTTGCAGTATTCTGTTGGATAGAGAATGTCACACTCGAGTGGAGGGGATTCCACAGGGCTTGATATCAGGAGGTGGGGTCTTGGAGGGGCCATCTGAGCCAGCTGTCTACCACAGAGGTCACCTCTTCTATACACTGTTAGTAGGGTGGAGTGGGAGACACAGAAACCAGATACCAGGGGATGAGAAACTAATGTCAAATAGGCAAATGAAGTTTTGTATAGACAACTGACTTACTAAGATAGTCAACAGACTGGGATAAGGAAATACTTCTAATTTTATTTTTATTAATTTTTTAAGAGATGAGACATTACTATTTTCTGCAGGCTGGATTCAACTTCCTGAGCTCAAACAATCTTCTTGCCTTAGCCTTCCAAGTAGCTGATACTGTAGGTACATGACACTGTGCCCATCTGGGAAAGGCTTTTTAATGATGAGATAGAATCAAGTGGGTCTATAAGATGAGGCAAGAAGACCATCAGAGGGGGGGAAGAAATGGATAAGAACGTCTGAATATATTTCCTATGTGTAAGTTCTCTACAGTATGTATTTGTGATAAGACTTCAATCCTTTTGATTATAGGAATGATCTGATGAAAACATTGTCTACAAAATAACTGGTAACTAACTGTGTGTGAGATGGGAAAACTTGGTCTTATGAACAAAATCAAAGCATCTGTGGCTGTTATTTAGGTAGGAAGCAATAATTTGCCAAAGCAAGTTGAGCGGGTAAAGGAAAGGATGATTAAGGATAAAAAATGTGGTAACATTGAAGTGGACAAGGTTATTATAAGGGCAGGGCAGGGATGAGGAGGAGGTAATGTGTGTTAATACAGCATCTCCAAGATGTCACTTAGTTGATCTGAAGGACTCTGATGTGCCTATCAGGTTTCCCACTTCATCACTTAACCCATATTAATAACACAAAAAAGTACACACAAGTGTCTTGTCCAATTCAAGAAGTAAAGATTCATTCACCAAGTAAGGGGACTTACTGGATGTGCAGCTATCATAAAAGTCAAGTTACCTGAATGTCCCTAAGTGAGAGGCTGGCTGTGGTATGTGGAAAGCTGATTATTTCCTGAGAGATGCTCTGAGAGGCCCAGCCGGCCTGCCATGACACCTGTGGATTAAGAGCTTGACACTTACAAGTCTCACTATGAAACTCCTTTGCCCATTGTCACTTAAGCATAGTTGAGTGTTCCAGCCTAGTCAAGGACACAAGAAGAGAACATGGGTTTTGATTTTTGATAGATTAGTGGGAAAGGTTAGGAACATTGAAAGATGGTTATATACAAAGAGAGAGAAATCAGCTAGTGTTCAAAAGACCAATTTAAATTTACATTACAGTATCAACCATTTAAACTTTCATTTTCTGTAAGTGGGCTGGGCTGCTTGGTAACAGGTCGAAATCATAAATAGCAAGCCTGCACCTTCAAACTACTCTCAATCGGTCTGAGACTGAATGCCTAATTTATGGTTAACACATGATCAAGTGTAAAATGGCAGTCAGAAGGGACCTTCTGAGATTATTTGATTAGCTTTTAGTTCTCAGAGATCTCTTCTGAGTGGAATCTGCGCTCTGTAATTAAGAACCAGTGGTGTAAATGTCTAAGAGGAACTTTTTGAGTCATGTACCAACAACACACTCACAAAAGGCAAACTACAGGAAAGCACATAGAAAAGAATTTGAGATTTTGAGTGGTATTTCTTTAAGAAAAAATTGTTTTGTTATTATAATACACAATTTAATGTTTTACTTTGATACTCATGAGCAATTTCCTTATTTTTTTTAAAAAACAGAATACTAAAATTCATTTAATTATAAAAATAATATCTTTTAGGTAGATATGAGTTTACATCTTAGCTCAAGTCATCCCTGAATGTGTCAATTTTACGGACACATTAGGTTGAAAAACTCCAAATTTGAATTATCAAAACTATAAATTAGAATTAATTTTCACATAAATTATTTGGATTTTAAACGCATACTTATATGAATGATTCCTAAGGTTCTATTTTAAAGGGTTAACTTTTAATAATCAGGCTTATGCTATTTCAGTTGTATAACTTCTAAATTATGAAATTTTAGAGCTGATTGTTCTTTTGTCTATTTTTCTTTAATCAAGAAGTAGTTTTAGGGTGCTTGCAGCCTTTTTTTGGAGATAATTTTATGGTCAAATAAGTCTGGGAACAGGAAATTAAGGAATATTCTACAGGTCTCTTTAGGTAGTCCCCGAGTTACAAACATATGGCTGACTTACCACTTGCACATACACATAGAGGCCATTACATGTAATAGTAAACGTACCTGTTCTAACTTACATACAAATTCAAATTAAGAGCAAACTCCTATCTCATTAGTAACTGGAGGACTGCTTGTTTGTGAATTTCCAAGGAGGGCTATTTGTCTAACATTATTCTGCAGAACCTTGCATGAAACTTATTTGGGGAAACAATTATTTGTCTAACTTTTATAGTTTACTGATAAAGTAACTAACTGAAGCCCTCCCTGAATGGGTAAAATACTCTCAAGGCCATTGAGAAATAAAAATAAAATCCTAGCGCCCCCCCAAACTAAAGGGACCCCCTCTTGGCCAAGGAGACCCCAGAAAAACGTTGAAACTAAATTCTCAGCTCTACTACCGCAGGAAGTGAGACACGCCTGAGTATACTGGCTCCCGCGGTAAATGCCATTGGGCTTTCTTCCCTGAAAGTTAAACGAACCTCTCTTTAAAGGACTTGCCCGGCTACTGGTTTTAATCAACAGCCAGATACTGCTGCTTCTCCCCTTTTTGCAAATTTTGCACTACAACCGACCAGCATTCTTTCTTGACGAGAGACCTCTGGCCATGGATTGGTTCTACCCGTCTAGGGAGCCTGTACACTCCTCATGCCCTCTGCTTCACGTTTTGTCCTTAGAAGGCCAAAAACTCTCCCTTTAGCCTCCGCCCACAGGCTGCCATTTTCATGGAAGCCTACAAGGGGCGGGAAGCTCCACTGCTCATGCGTGTTTCTTCTTCATAAATATTCATGACTCCGCCCACAGCTTATTAGATGTGGATACTCAGCCGCCCTGCTCAGCCTAAATTCACATTCCCTGTACGATTCCCTCCAAGTATGTGTTTCCAGATTCTGGCCAGAGGCTCTGCTTCCCATTCTATCGGCATTGCCACCTGCAGGCAGCAACCCTTTAAATAAGAAGTAAAGGTCCCCTTTCCAAATTTACAAACCTCCTCATTTTACAGGGACACCATATATCTTTTTTTTTTTTTTTGACACCATATATCTTGTGCAGTGACAGATGGAACAAAAAAATTAGCAAAGGCTGCATTTCATTCCTGTTGTTTTACCCTCTCACACTGAGAGTGGATCTTTCAAACAGAGGTTCTAATAACCGGTATCTTTTGATAAATGTGTACTAATCTTCTAAATTAGTTGTTTGGGGTACGTCTTTTTGAAATTAATAATTTGGTATCAAGTCATGGGTTTCCTCTGAGATGACACATCTGCCATGCTCATCTCAAATTATTTTTGTAATAAAGTAGAGCGTAAACAGCTTTTCATGCAAAATTGGATGATCTATTGGTTAAGGAGATTATTTTTATGAGATGATTCATAAAAAACTTGATTTAAGGAAAAGTTACATAGTACTTTTTTGGTAAAGAAAAAAAGAGGTTGATAAATATTTAGATACATATTAGATATGCATTAGATACAACTTTATTGTGTGTTTTTCTCATTTCAGTTGATTTGTGATGATACCATTGTGCTGTGATAGTAAATATAACATCTACTCAAATAGAAATCTGATTTTGTCAATTCATTTATCAGAAAAACTTCTAACTTTTTATTTGAAGTTAATGCAAAAAACCTTCATAATTTGGGAAGAGCCAGAACAATCACCTAAAATACCAATGTATGAATTTAGTAGCAGATTCTTGTTCATTGATATAATACTCCCCTTACAAATTATTGGAAAAATATCTAAAAAATAAAGTATTTTACTGGGAAGACCACCTGCTGTTGTCATATTTCTTTTTCTTTTTTCTTTTTTTTGCAGTTTTTGGCTGGAGATGGGTTTGAACCCACGACCTCCAGTATACAGTGCCAGTGCCCACTCCTTTGAGCCATAGGCACCACCCTTGTCATATTTCTTATAATCATTAATTCTCAGTTATGTCATCAAGACTTCCAAATGGCTCAATACTTTCCTAAATCTTAACAACTTAATTTATAACAAAAAATAATTGTCATAGTTCCTTGCACTTCCTTATAAAAGGTTTATAATCAAATTCCTTGGATGTTTTCTCTAAGATGAATCTTTCAAAACTCTTAAACTTCTTTTTGGCCAAATAAAATTTTTCTTTTAATTTATTAACTTCTCTTTCTCTCTCAAGCCCACTAATTATCTTTCTCTTCCAGTTACAGACTGATAACCAGTTAATTTTGTTCTTTCAGAGATGCATTGTTCTTGGAATCACCATGGGTTTTGCAAAGCGCAGGTGGATAAAGCTGGGACCTCATGCT
>CAUYQV010162532.1:0-15454 GCA_963574575.1 Galagoides demidoff | reverse complement strand
TGGCAGGTGGGGAATATATACAGTTTTATATAGTTCAAACCTTCCCTCAACCATACACCTGGGGTGCCCCTTTGAATAGTCCCTGGGTGGTCTACCAGGTTTGAGGGGTCCAAGTCAGTTGTCCCAGTCAGCACCCGTTTTAGTTGGAAGAGTTCAAATGTCTCTGGGAGCTAGATCAGAGGGGTCTGCTTGCAGTTCAGATATAACTTGCTCCAGTGCTGTGCGAGGGCAAAGGGACCCACCTGGCAAATGGGTTGGTGTGGGAAGTTTAATACCGCCTTCCCCACCTTGTAGCCAGTCACTCGTAATCCCCCAGGTCTGTGGCCCTATTCACTCCAGTAGGCCACTGCTCCTGGGGTTTACCTGGCAAAATCAGCCAGAAATCTGAGTTGGCAGGGGAGCCTTGCATGTTTAAATTAGGCTTCTGTCTGGCTAGATTTCTCTTCATCTTTACACTCAGGTGTCAATTCTAGCCTCTGCCCGCCCACTGCCTTTGTCTCAGCTGCATTTGCCCCCTGAGGGCTGGCGCTCCATCCAAGAAAGTTATGTGTGCCCTGCCTGTGGCCGCAGTCCGATTCCCAAGGGGGTGGGGCTGGGATGGGTCAATAGCGTCAGCCCGCCACTCAGGACTTCACCGTTGCTGACCTGGCGGCCCCAAGCTGATCTCCGTTCCTCAAGCCCGCAGCACAGTCAGCAAAGAACAGCGCCAGCCCCTTCACCCCTCCACCTCTCCCAAGGAGAACCCCAGGAATCAGAACTCTATAGGTAATAAACCTCCGGATCTCGGAGTGGGTGGGTGGGGACTCCTCAGAGTTCAATGTTGCATGTGGGGAATATATATAGATTTATACAATTTTCCAGTTTTGTGCCTGGCCGGAGGGTGCAGTGGCACGCCAGCAGGGGTAGGAGGTCCAGTGTTTAGGGGGTTTCTCCCGTGGGATAGAGTGGGAGGAAGTTTGAGCTCTGTTCGCTTGTTTGCATGGAGTAAACTGCAAGCCCTTGTTGCGGGGGAGGGGACTCCCGTCCACTTGGTGGTGGTTTCTGTACCTTTTGGTTGTCTTTTTGGGGTCACAGCTTGCTTCAGGAAGGTTGAAGTGTGCTCCTCAATCTTCTCTCTTGGCTCTGCTCCAAACCATCAGCTAATTAGCTAAACTTTTGTCCTTTCAGCCTCCTTCTGGACGGGAGCTTCTGTAAAAAGCTGGCTGCAGTCCGCCATCTTGGCTCCGCCCCAACATCACTGTATTGAAGATACACTTGCACACCCGGGTTTGTTGCAGCGTGAGTCACAATAGCCAAGATGTGAAATCAACCTAAATGTACATTAATAAGTGAATGGGTAAAGAAATTTTGGCATATATACAGAATGGAATGTTATTCAGCCATAAAAATAATGAAATTTTGTCATTTGCCACATAGATGAGCCTGGAGGACCTTACATTAAGTGAAATAAGCCTTCTAGACACACAAACCAAGTGTTCTCAGTCACAGGCGGGAGCTTAACTGAGTTAAGGATTGTAGAAGGAAGAAGTAGAACTGTGGCTATTGGCTGGGAAGGGAAGGGGAAAGGGAGGATGGGAAGAGGTTGTTTAATTTGTACAGCTTACAGCTAGATAGGAAGATTAAATTCTAGTGTTCCATAGCACTGTGTTGTGGATAGAGCCAGCAATTATTTACCACATATTTTCAAAAAGCTACAAAAAAGAGATAAATGTTTGAGGTGATGGATGTGTTAATCACCCTAATTTGGTCATTACGTGTGTGTTTTCAGGATGATCCCTGTGAGCAATTCTTTACATTGATCTTTTCCCCCTAGCATAGGTTCTTTCGCTTTGATTCTGATGGTTTCCTTGCATTTGTAATAATGTTTTATATTTCTCTCTGCTTGCAGTATAGCTGTTTTGCTTTGTGCTCTGCCAGGCCCTACATTGACACCACTTCCTCATTGCTCCTCACTGTCGATGGCCGCTGTGTGTGGACGGAGCACAGCTCCAGGCCTCTGCTATTTGTCTATCTGGGTTTGGTTTGAATTCTCTCTTCAGACTTAACCCTGAGAGACACGTTGCTAGGAGCAGTTTCCAGTCTGAGTCTCTCCCAGTAACTGTTTGCTCTCCATGAGTATCCTCCTGCTGGCCTGAGACAAACTCTTCTTCTAATCCACTTGATTTTGCTTTGACACTCTCCCAACTCAGCAATCAAAATAGACAATGATGTGGGCAGTGTGGCATGTGGATAGGAAGAGGTCAGAAGTTCCAGGGAAGTCAGTGACACCTGGCAAATGGAGAGTGGCTACAGGACTGAAAGGCGACCAGCTGACACCAGGGGAAAGGGAGGCAGAAGTAGAGCCTAGGGCTCTGAGTGGGAGTGGAGCTGCCTCTGTCCCTTCTGACTCCTAATACTGATGCCAGTGAGCACTGTTCCTAACTCTCATCTGTTCTAGGCGCTTTGGTATATTAATTCACCTCCTCCTCACAGTAACCCTGGGAAATGAACACAGCACTGCTATCCCCATTTGACAGATGAAGAAATGGAGACAGAGATTTGAGCTATTTTTGCTCAAAGTTACAGTTAGTAAGAGACACAACAAGGATTTAAACTCAAGACTTGCAGTCCATTGCTATGTTCTTAACCACATGCACCATGGCCTCTGAATGAAATAAAATCAGGTGGGTGATTCCTGGAAAAGACTGAGGTTCTTCCTAATTGACACGGAAGATGAACAGCCCACTGATAATCAGAGTACAGAGTTACTGTGATGTGGTGGTTTAATAACCGAAGCCTGGAGTCACAGGGGGCACATTTGGAGGGAAGGGGACATTGCGGTCAGCTTTCCCTTCACCTTCTGCATGTCACTTATGCTCCACTTCTTCATGGGGAACAGTCCTCTTAGGACAGTAGGAGCTCTAGCTAGTCCTTTCTCTGCTTCTTGCCTTGGTGTTTTCTGGGATGATGTCTCAGAATAGAGAGAAGTGCTAAAGAGGCTGAGAGTGAGAAACAGCATGCTACTCAACAATGCCATAGCAGGTGCGGCCACAGAAGAGAGCACCAGATGCCTTCTTTCCCTGTGGATATGTTATCCTTCCTATCCCAAAGGATAAATGATGTGGGAAAACAGTGGTCTTATTACTTTCAAAACCAACTGGGTTCATCCTGTACCAATTGAAGTAACTGAAGAATATTGAATGAATGGATGAATATATGAATGGATGATCTTATCAGGCTGCAGATAATACCCATATTTATCTCAGATGATTAATTCTTCTTTCCTACAGTGGTTGACACTTACCTCTTGTTTATAAAAACTCCACACCTGAAGCTCTCCCTGACTCTTCCAGCCCTTCCCCCATTCCTATTCTTTGTAAAAATCTCACTACAAATTGAACAGTGACTATACATTACTTTATAGTTTGGAATGCTATGCGAGTGTATGCATGTGTGTGTGAACACCTTATAGAAAAACGTTGCATCACAGAGGGATCACAATGTATTCACCCATTCTTCCTCACCCTCTGTCAGCATCACACAGCCTAGTAAGGAGGTGTTTATCATATATCCCAGCTTAACAAGCAAGGAAAATAAGGTCCCAAGACATTCAATAACTTACCCAAGCTAAGATTTCATCCCAGTCACAGATTCTAAAGGTTACTTTCTTAACTCTGCACTGTAAAGGCGCTTTCACCCAAAAAGGCATCGATGTGATTTGAGATGTAAGAAAAGGTAATAAGTTATAGGTGTTTCATGCTTTTCCTAAAAGAAAATCCTGCTAAAGAACAATTTTGCTAAAGACAATTTTGGTTTTGGAGATGTGACCCTTTCAATCTCTAAGGGATAGTCTGAGTCTTCTGGTTCCATTTCTATGCTCTGAGGAAGCAGGATCTGGGAAAAGGGTAGACAGAGCTGAGTAATCACCAGGAAAAAGACTGGTTTACTGTTTCCATTTGAAAAGAGAGGGAAAACTGCTTGCATGAAAAGGAAAAAAATTGATAATAAGCAGAAGGACTAGGTTGTTGATGTAGTTTGGGAGAATTTTTTTTTTTTTTTTGAGGTCGGATTTGAGAAGGAAGGGTTGAGAGAGATTTGGAAGCAGCATTAGTACATAACAGATGCAAGTGACAAGGAGAGGAAGAGGTAAGTCCTGCTCCTGGTGCCGACAGGTGATTCTGCGACTGAGAATAACACCTTTAGAGAGGATTGGCTGGCTCCACAGAGAGGCTGGCTCTGGAAGAAATCAGACTGGAGCATTTTCTTGAGAAAGAGGGAAGAATGAAGATAATCACCTGTTATCTTTGGGGGCCAGGCTGTACAAAACACCAGGACTTCTCTTTGGGAGATGGTTTATAATGCAGGGAACCCAACACCAAACTTAATAGATGAGATTCAAGTAAGATTTAGCTCAGCTACTAAAACAACTCCCTAAAGACTGATTATATGCACAAAGCAGCAAGATGTATTCTGCTCATTCTATACCATGCATTATTTTTATTTTGGAATTATTGCATATATCAAAGCACATATGTATATGTGTGTATAAGGTACAAAGAATACACAAACACTACCATAGATAAAGAACTAGGATATTAACTGAACTTTTAAGGTATCCTGTGTATCCTTAGTACCCTAGCCTGTTCAGAGTCCCAAAAATCTTGTGTCTATAATTCCTTTACTTTTCTTTAAATTCAGCACATTGGTTTGTACTGATAAACTGTACACTTTAGTTTTGCATATTTTTGAACTCTATACCGATGTCTTCATACATCGACTTGATAACAGAGTATATAATTTTCTGTGAGTTCCTTTTTCTGCTTCTTGGACATAACCCATTTTGATCCATACATCTGAAATGCCTTTCAAACATTAAAATTGTACCAGTCCAATTATTTTTGCTATAATAAAAAAAATGAAGATGGCTTTCTTAAACATATCTTCTTTACATGTGGAAGATTTTGTCAAGGGTATTTAATTCTGAGAAAGGAATCCCTGGATCACTTCACCATCACCTTCCCTAGAAAATGCCAACCTTGTTCAAACTGGCAGCACTTCCAGTGTTTGAGTCTGGTGGCTCTTGTTGTTCTGACCAACCTTAAGATTTTGGGCAATTTGTTTGGTGTATATTGATGTCTCAGTGCAACATAAATTTGCATTTCTTTGACCAATAAAGTGGAGCATTTTATCATATTTTTACTATCCATTCATGTTTTCTCTTTTATGAAATAAATGTCATTCACCAACTTTTGCAATCAGATTCTCTTTTTCTTTTTTGTTTTTCAAGTCTTTTATTTTATTTCTCTTTTTCTTATTGGTTTATTATTTTATTCTGAATTGCAATCATTTCTCTATCCTATGTTTTGCAAACACATTCTCCCTTTTTGTAACTTTTAAGAATTTATCTGACGAAGACTTTGATCAACAGAGGTTTTGAATTTTAACATAGTTACATTTTTGAATCTTGTTAATGAAAAGTAATCTAAAGATTCCAAAAGACTTTTTATTAAATAATCATATCCTTCATTAATAATAATGATTTATTTTCTTTCCTTCTAATTCTTGTGTTCTTTGTTTCTTTCACTCATCTTACTGTGTGGCCAGCACAGTTGTGAGTGGAAATGATGGTGGGTGCTTTCTTTGCTGTCCTCTGACTTTAAAGTTTCAACAGTGACGTTAACTCTAAGTGCTTTCTTTGTTCCCCCTGTTCTTTATCAGGGTAAACAGGTTTTCTTATGTTTCTAAATTGCTAAGACTGATTTTTTTTTTGTTATTGTTCCTGTGTTTTGTTTTATATTTAGATAAGGATTTAATGTTTACTTTCACTGAATGCTTCTTTTCCCTGCATCATTTGAAATAGTCTTATGGATTTTTTTCCTTTCTTCTGAGGAGTAAATAATATTTCCCAAAACAATGAATTACATCACTTTCTTAAGATAGATATTTTTATGATAATCTAACCTTGCATTCCAGGAACCAAACTGATCCTCTATTTTTAATACATAAGTAGGTCTAATTTGCTAACAGTTTGTTGAAGATTTTTGCGTCTGTGTTATGAGTAGAACAGGCTTGCAATTTTCCTTTTTTATTCAATCCTTCTCAGATTTGGTTATGCTAGTCTTAAAAAAATGGTGGGGTATATTCCTTCTTTTTTATCTTCAGAAATTGTTTATGTAACTTTGAAAATAACAAGTCATTGAATATTCAGTAGAGGTTGGTTGCCAATAAAAGTAGCTAGGTCTAGAGTTTTCTCTATAGAATTATTACTACTTCTTTTAATATTTCTATTTTAATACTTTCTTTTTGTTTATAATTAATACAGGTATTTACCTCATATTCTATTCTGAGAAGCCTGATATTTGAAGGTGCTATAATTTTCCTCTAAATTGTGTTTTGCACCAAAGTCCTTAATCTTCAGTATTGTGAAAATTATACAATTATATTTTTCAAGATGGCTTCATCAAACGCCTCTTGTGTTTCTGACATTACAAAGATAAGTACTATTAAAAGAAAGTTTTAAATAAAGTGTTTCATAGATATAGGGCACTGTTACTTTTATTTTTGGTGGTATAACAAATGGAGAAATAACCCAGGGTCAAGAGATAACAAATGATCTCAGTGAAATTTTCACCTAGTCTGACAGATTTTCCCCTCATACACATGACTGGGGCCAGTCTTTATCCATTTATTTCTTGACCACTTTCAGCTGTATTGAGCTGAGAATGACTTACCCTAAGAAAATGTCCAGAGAGAACTAGAAACAAAACCTAAAAACTAAACTAACAACTAAAAGCAAGGCTGAGAATTTTGCACAAGGTGTGAATAGTAATGGGATGAATTTTTCTTCTTAAGAAGAAAAACGACTTGGTGCAGTGGCCCAGCTATTTGGGAGGCTAAGGCAGGAGGATTGCTTGAGTCTCAGACTTTGAGACCAGTCTGGAAAATATAGCAAGATCTCATCTAAAAAAAAAATAGGAAAACAGATATCTGAAGGTCTAAGTTCATTGCATATCTTTCATTTCAGTTTGATTTTATCAAAGATTTCTGACCTTTCAGTTCTTATTTACAAGCACTTTGAAGTTTATTATCCAAATGTTTTATAATTTTGGTGTATTTTAATCTCATTAAAGATAAAGTAGAAGCTCAGAGAAGCAAAGAAACTAGTAT
This sequence comes from Galagoides demidoff, assembly GCA_963574575.1. Taxonomy (NCBI): domain Eukaryota; kingdom Metazoa; phylum Chordata; class Mammalia; order Primates; family Galagidae; genus Galagoides; species Galagoides demidoff. Next base: position 8,308 of record CAUYQV010162532.1, on the reverse strand, counting down.
TGATTAAGTTATAATATGTGCCTGATAAATACACCAAACACCTAATCCTCCCAAGAATTATGCAAGTAATGTACTATTGTTTTTACTTTATAAATGAGGAAACCTAAGTCACACATCTGTAAATTGTGGAGCCAAAGTTCAAATCCAACTTTTCTGTCTTCAGGTCCAGTATTCTTTGTTTTGTTTACACAACTCTTCTATAATTTGCCAGGATCACACAACTTTGTTATCATGATATAACCAAGACTAAAACTTTGTTCTTTTGGTTTTTAGCCCAAAACCTTTATTATTCCATATTTCACTGCCTATATGAAAATAGGAAGCATTTTTCCTATTTTATATCAGTAAATAAAAAGAGTTAAATGGCTATTTTGGCAGAGGTTATTAAGTGTCCCAGGATGTCTATTTTTCCCTTCTCTAATAGTATTTGTTTTCCTTTCTCCCAAGTTTTAGCTGGGTTGTGGACACTTTGAATAAAGGTTAACCTTTTCAGTCTCTCTGGCAGCCATGTGGAGCCACATGAATGTGTTCCAAGAACAGGATCTAAGTGGAAATGGTGTGCCTGACTGTGGGAAACCTTCTGAAATGGGGATGCACATTATCCTTCTGTCCCCTCCTCTTCAGGTGTGAGGGCTGGAATTGCAGCAGACATTTTGGGTCATGAGGAGACCATGCCAGCAGGTCAAGGAGACAGGAGCCTGGGATCTTCCACCCAGAAGTGCTATACCAGCCCCCAACACTCTGTCTTTTATGTGAAAAGCAAATAAATTGTTACCTTGCCTAAGATACTTTGGTTTTGCTTATTTTTTTCTTTGTCATGACCAAATTTAATGCTAAAAAATAGCAATAGCAAAACCTTACAAAAGAAGAATCTGAAGTAGTTATTCTAAATTCTTTTTTTTCTAGTGGGGATAAACAAATGTTTGTTAAAAGGGGAGAGCTAGTTTTTCATTATTACTTCTCTTTGGGAGTAGAGAAATTGGAATGGAGCCTAGAAGTGATGTCTTGGGGTTGTAACATTCCCATGTGATTTATGTAATAAAAAGCAGAGCTCCTGGATGACGTTTTAGAAGTCTAAGATGAATGGATTACAAAATCAAAATACGATGTAATATCCAAAGTCTGAAAGTCCTAACTCTGTAGCTGACCTCAATAAGGAGAATCTAGCATTTACTCCTTTTTCAGTGCTCACCGGCTACGCCTGCTTTACTGATCTTGTGACAGTCAAAGTGACTGGTAGCTTGCATTGTTGCCCATGAAGAATAGAAAAGGCTTTTACAGATTATGTTTGCCTTTTCTCCTAATGACCCCTAACGACTTTAAAGTTTATGATATACACTCATCCTTGTTTAGTAGAGCAGTATTTATGTACTGCTGACAAAAAGATTAATTCTGTGACATTCTGTGTGGTGATGTGATAAACTCTTTCAGCCTAATGCTGTGTCATTACTTTTACAAAATATTCAATTAACTATTTTCAATATCTTACTTCTTCTATGAAGATAATGGATCAACAAGAATATTCCAGTATTTCCATAGGATCATTTAGCAACTTCAACCCAGATATTACATCCTTTAAAAATAGAGCATATTATTCTGATAATTCATACTCAAGGCAAAATATGTATGGTTAACGGGGGAAAAAAGCAAGAAGAAGGAAATTTAAAAATGACAATAATGCCATTTCCTAGAACAGTGGTTCTCAAACTTAAGCGTGCAGCGGAATCACTTCTAGGGCTTGTTAAACACATCACTGGGCCTTCCCCTCAGAGTTTCTGATTCAGGAGATGGGGGTATAGCTTGAGAATATGCATATTGAACAAGGTTCTGGGGCTGATGCTGCAAGTCCTGGGACCATGCTTTCATGGCTGTGAGCTTAGGGTAATCACTCTCACCCTAATGGTACTGATCTGTGCAGTCTTCTGATCAGCAGCATCTAGCCATTCTTAGCAAAGTCACTGATGACTTCCACATTGCTAAATACTAGAGTCACTTCTTGGCTTTTCTCTTTTTGACTTATCAGTAGAATTATACACAATTAATCATTCCTTCCTCTTGCACACTGTCTTTATTTCTCAGTTTGCCTCCTCATCATTCTTCCTTTCCTGACCTCAAATGTGGGAGCACCCCAAGGCCAAGGGCTTATGCTTCTATTTTGCTCTATTCACACTCACATCCAGTTGCATGGGTTTTGAATACCATTCTATGCAGAAAATTCTCATATTTCTACCTCCAGCCTGGTCACATTCCCCAGATACATACACTGACCCACAGAGCCAACTTCCCACTCAGAGCCTCCCCTTGGATGTCCAGTAGACATCTCAGACTTAGCACATGCCAGACTGACTGAACACATTATTCTCCCCCCCAACTCCCCTGTATGCTTGTCATTATGGAAAACGGCGGCATCAGTCTTCCAGCTGGCCCAACCAAATACAGCAGCGCCTCCCTAGCAGACCACCTCTAAACTGACCATCTCCTTAAGTTGACCTAATTTTCACAGACCAGACATGCATGTGTCAGTATAATAGACCTAGTTCCTCATGTTGACCACCTCCATCTATTGATCAGTTTGTTACACTCCCTTGCGATCAGCTTACAGAGGTTCTACTGTATTTGGAGTCTGCTGATTCCTCTAATTTCTTTCAGGAGTATATATCAGTTCTTTCATCAAAATGCATACAAAATTCCACCACTCTTCTAGCTATTATCCTAGCTCAAGTCACCATCATCTCTTGTCTGGAAACTGCATAGTGCATCAGAAGCTGTGTAAACTCTTTAGAATTCTTCTTATCAAAATTTGTAATTATATGTCTGTGAGGGAGAATGTTAATAAATTAATTTGCCTAAACCTACACCAATTTTGAATAATTGTCAATTTGATTAGTGAAAAATATCTTGTTTGTGTATTTTAGCCAGTAATGTTGAATATTTGCCCAGATGTATATTTTTTAAGATTGGTTTTCTTCTTGTCCTTGTCTAAATTTCCTATTTATGACTTCTCAAAAGGATGCTGATGTTTTCAACAATTATAAATTTTCTTACACATTTAAGAAGCTAATCATTTATTGCATATGTATTTAATCTCTCTCAATTTCTGTTTGTCTTTAAATTGTTTATATTACATCTTTAAATGTATAGAAGCTTTTGGTTTTTATATAATCAAATCAATTAGTGTTTCTGAAATACTTCCTGATGCTGATGTCAGAAATCTTTTCACAGTCCACACAGGCTTATCATTTTTTCTCATTTTTTCATTATTCTGTTTTTGCCTTTATCTTTTAATCCATTTGATATTTGTGATATTTGTTTTAGTGCATGAGTTGAAGTACTGATCTAACTTGTGTGAATACGTGGTTATCCAATTGTCTCCAAAGTATTTATTAAAATATCCAGTAGATCAAATTCATTTCATGAGACAGAGAGAGAGAAAGAAATTCTTACATAAGTATTAGATCATACACCAGATAAGCTTTACCTTTTTTGTTCTGGAACTGAACCAATTTGTTTTTAATGTAATTACTTTTAAATTTCAGTTGCATGACTACCTTGAAAATTAATAATTTCCAGTCACAATAATGAAGTTTCTCTATACTTATTTAAATTTATCTACCTCTGTTAAGTTAGGAATTTTCATTCACATAGACCAGTTACACTTCTAGTTGATTACGAGCTATTTTATAGTTAAAGTTGCTATCAAGAATGGATTTTTTTTGGTAATCTTTTCTCAACAGGTACTGCTAGTATCAAAGAGAGTGATTAGTTTAAAACATCTGTTTCTGAACTCTCTTATAGGAATATTTACATGGTCTTTTAGTTGAGCATTTTGGCTTTTCCGGGCACAAACTCTCATGATCTATATTAATGACAACATGCTTTCGTTTATTTCTTATTTTTTACCATGACTGGCATCTTCAATAAAATAGTAAGTATGTATGGTCATAGCAGAAATTATATGAAGGGAAAATCATCAGTAGGCTTCATTATGGTAATTCAAGGTTGATACAATGCAATAAAATGCATTAATTATCGCTGTCAATAGTCACACTGGTAAATCATAGAAAAATATCAATTGGCAAAAAGTTATTTAATAAAATTTAACCTCTTCCTAAATGTAAAACCAAGACTAGAAATATATTTCTATTATATTTAATTTTTTAAATGTCATACCAAGGAATGCATCTATTTAAGATGTGTCTTTAAATATATATCTATTTACTATTCTTTAAATATATCTATTTATAGAAACAATAGGGTAAGTCAGGAAGAAGGTAAAACGTTGTTGCTTTCTAACTTATTTTCATAACAATTTTGTTGATCAATTCTTTTTTCTTCTTTCAGTATTTGAAAACTATGAATTTTATTTCAATTTCAGTTTAAAAGTGGATATCATTAGTAATTAAAATTTTAAAAAACAAACTTTGAAATCAATGTCCTCCATGAATTAATATCTATTAATTCCCCTTTAGGTGGGATGTTAAGCAGAATTTTACCCTCTTCTTTCTTGTCTCCTGTTTTACAGAGCTGTTTTCATGGCTATAACGTGGAATGTTAGACCACAGAGACTAATACCAACTTAATCTTGGCATTTCCACTTCTGTTTCAAGGTGTTCGTGGGCTGGCACCTGCCTCCCCTCCAGCAGTCCTACCTGTTGCTGCCCTCCGAGCTCGGCCTCTAGCCAGGCCAGCAAGCTACCAGCTCTGCAGAGAGACTGCAGCCTCTCTCACCACAATGTCTTCCATGAGCAGTGCCCTCCACTTGCAGAATTCTTCCCTTTCATCCTCTTCGAAGTAATTTCCACTCATCTTTCTTACCTCACATCAAGCATCACTTCTGTGGCTCAGCACTGCATCCTTTTCCACTTATCACACCTCTTACCATAATCCATAGCTATACATTTACACGTGTGTCATAATTCACCGTCTCTTGCCTCCACAAGTCTCTGCATTCCCTGTGGGCAGAGACTGTATTTTAATGACTATTTTATTTCCAAAACACCTTTAATGCATAAATGAATTATATATAGCTTAAATAGCAACTTACATAATTGTACTATCATGATTTGAACCTACATCTATATGACACCAATTTCTTTGTTTGTCAGCAAAAGAAAATTCTTTAAATGGGTTTTTATAAAAATGATGGCAGGGGGAATCCCAGGAGAGATCACTTTTTCTTCCAGTAATGCAGAATTCCACCATGGGGATTTAGATATGTTTCCATGAGGTACAAAGGTTTTTATCCTAATATTAGAAGCAAAATGATACCCTAAGACAAGAAGGGGTGGCAAGATCAATTTACAAAGTATGAGACAGATTAGAGAATTCATATCAAATTTCCCAAGCCCTGAGTCATTTCTAGATGTCTGTCAGTGACTTTCAAATTAGTTCCCAAGGGACACTGCCATGGACTTCTAGAGAAAATTATTTTCTGCATTTTACAATTGTTTTATACTGTGCTAGTACCTTCATGTTCGAAAATAAAACATTAACCAAAATGGAATGATACAAACCTTTGGTGGAATCCTATTCTAAGGAAGGCTACTTAAATTTTGGACTTAAACTTCAGCTCTAAGGGGATGTTTAATTGTAATTGTACCAGGTTGATTTGTCTGCAATTAGAATATACTGCCATTAATTCAGCAATCATTTGGAAACCTATTTGCAGTGGTGTACTGGAGCTACCTTGTACCAGTTTGAATGTCAAATTTTCAGAAAATTTGTAAGCCATTAGTTAAACCCTCAGTAGCTTGGAATCAGCCATGGCAGAAATTTTACACCATGGAAATTGGCACATGCTACTAATCACAGCATTTGTTTTCTTAAACATTTACCAGCATACCAATGAAGCAGACTTAAATTATGTAGTATTCCTCTGGGCAATTTAAAGGCATACCCTTAAACTCTGAGTAGCCTAATCCTTCACATGTGTGATTAACCAAGAGAGAATTTGGAATGATGCCCTACTTTATGAATGCTTTATAATATTTGGTGCTTGTCAAAATCAGAGGGGACTTCCCTCTGTAGGCTAGACATATTTGAATATTTTAACGAGCAATGAGGCAGATGCCAAGAAGTTTAGAGACCAATCAAATGACTACACAACTGCTCATTTGTTCTCCACACACACCCACACACAGACACACATGCGTCCTACAGAACAGTCAGAAACTCTCTGCCTGATATTCAGCCAACCCTCTGGCTATGATGTTAACCCCTATTTCTCATATGCAAACAGAGAAAAATCCTCCTCTTTTGGGTATGGGACAGATACCGAGGACCTAGATCATCTTAATTCAAGTGAGAGAAGGATTATTTTTCTCTTATACTTCCCAAGGCAGAAATGATTGGCAGTAACGCCATCCGATCAGAACATTATTCCTTCAAGGTGGTAGGAATAGGGAGGTTCTTTGTTCTTGTTTAATAGCTATGATAAAGAGTAAGCTGGTACTTGTTTTTTGTTTTGTTTTTTTTTTTTGAGACAGAGTCTCACTTTGTCACCAAGGGTCACCTGGGTAAAGTGCTGTGGAGTCACAGCTCACAGCAACCTCAAACTCTTGGACTCTAGCGATTCTCTTGCCTCAGCCTCCCAAGTAGCTGGGACTATAAGCGCCAGCAACAATGCCCAACTATTTTTAGAGACAGGGTCTTGGTCTTGCTCAGGCTGGTCTCCAACCCGTGAGCTCAGGCGATCCTCCCACCTCGACCTCCCACAGTGCTGAGTGAGGTTGCAGGCATGAGCCACCACACTGAGTGACTGGTACAATTTTTGAACAGAGGTTCCGCTAAAAATTTTGTCAATTGTTTCATGTACATTTGCTGAAAAGGTAAAAATGATTTTTCTGAAAACAGTATACACAGATTGTATGGGACTTAAGTTGAAAGTAATAATTCACACTCACAATTTGTTTTCTTTTCTCTCCATGACAAAACAACAAAACAAAACACAGAATATACAGTGAGTGACTGGGGGCCCCCGGCCTGTACAGAGGACTGGACAGGCAGGAGCAGAGCGTGGGTGCAATTCAGCCTAGAGTTCACAAGGGAGCGGCCGGCGCTGCGTGGGCCCAGCCTGATGCTCAGTCCCCACTCGGGGTCCACTGACGTTCCCCAGAGTTGCCACCACTGTTCTCCTGTCCCAAGTCCCAGTGTCCATCTCTTCTTTTTTTCTAAATAAAAAATTTCTCCTCTGTTGAGATATACCTCCTTATTCACTATGTCTCATCCGCCCTCCTAACTCCACTCCCAACTGCCGGTTCAGGTCTGGCTCCTCGTGACACCTGTCGCGTGGCAGCCCCACTTGGAATTTGTGCACCACTCCCACCTCCCTCTCGGCTCACTGTTTCCCACATGACTCTCTTTTCTTCCTCTTCTCCTCATTTTGGTAAACATCACCTCTCTCCCTGCGGATGCTCACATTAGTCTTTGTAATATCTCTTCTACCTCATCTCTAACATTCACTTTTTTTTTTCCTGTGGTTTTTGGCTGGGTCCGGGTTTGAACCCGCCACCTCCAACATATGGGGCTAACGCCCTACTCCTGGAGCCATAGGCGCCATCCTGTCACTGAATTATTTTTGCACACCTTCTCCGAAGTGCCGAACCGCTCCACTCCTGGTCTGGGTAGAAGCCACCACTCTCCTTCCCTAGGCTCTTGCCTCTCCTACAGCCGGTCTTCAGACAACAGCCAAAAAGACTTTTTTTTTCTTTTTAGAGATCATTGAAAATCATTTTTTATTCCTTTAAATTTATGTCAGCTTAATGGGGATACAAATGATTGGGTTTCATTCTTTGTGTTTGTTGGGTAAAGTTAGGTGAGACTTACCAACTCGCTCTTCTCCTCTCCTCTTTCCTTCCTCCCTCTTCCCCTTATTTCAATTTAATTGTGTTTTTTTTCTCTCACATGGGCCTGTATTTGTTTATCTATTGATTTAATATTAGTTCTGAGTACACTGGATACTTGCTTTTCCATTCTGCAGATACTTTTCTAAGAGGAATGTTCTTCAACTCCATACAGGTCAATACAAAAGCTGTGAAGTCTCCATCTTTTCATATGTGTACCACAGTTTGTTAATCCATTCCTTAGTTGACGGGCAATTCAGAGATCTTTTAAAAATAATTCTGATAAAGGCCTTATAACCAGAATCCACAGAGAACTTAAGCATAGTACCAAGAAGAGAACAAGTGATCCCATTGCAGGGTGGGCAAGAGACTTAAAGAGAAACTTCTCTGAAGAAGACAGACGCATGGCCTACAGACATATGAAAAAATGCTCACCATCCTTAATCATCAGAGAAATGCAAATCAAA
>CAUYQV010162529.1:0-29858 GCA_963574575.1 Galagoides demidoff | reverse complement strand
TCACAGCTCACAGCAACCTCCAACTCCTGGGCTCAAGCGAGTCTCCTGCCTCCGCCTCCCAAGCAGCTGGGACCACAGGCGCCCGCCACAACACCCGGCCATTTTTTGGTTGCAGCCATCATTGTTGTTTGGCGGGTCCGGGCTGGGGATTCAAACTCGCCACCTTAGGTGTACGAGGCTGGCGCCTTAGCTGATTGAGCCACAGGCGCCGAGCTGGAGCTTCAATTATTATAAACTACAGCTCGTGGCTTCTGTGCTTGGCACCAGCCTCTCTAGCTCAGTGGTTCTTAACCCTTTTGAATCACTGAAGTCTTTTGAGTGGTTGATAAAAGCTGTGATTTCACACAAAAATGCATATATACGGACATTTTGTGTAGCATTTTGGGAACCAGGGGGGTTATGAGTAAGGAAATTCATTTATGGCTTCAGGTCAAGAACCTCTGTGCTAGTGTCCTGGTGGGTGTCCCATCTTCCCCTTCACCCTAAAGAGAAATTAATATCATCACAGTTATTATTGGAGAAATGTTTGAAATATCCTAGAGATTTCAATAAAAACAAATTCACACACACACAAAAGAGAAAGAAATATCCTAGAGACTTCTTCCTTTGCTTAGTCTTTAAGGCTGGGCATGGTGGCTCACGCCTATAATCCTAGCACTCTGGAAGGATGAGGCAGGTAGATTGCTTGAGCACAGGAGTTTGGGACAAACCTAAGCCACAGCGAGAACCCGTCTCTATGAAAAATAGAAACAACTACAGTCATGGTGATGGGTGCCTGTAGTCCCAGCTATTCTAAAGGCTGAGGCAGAAGGATCACTTGAAACCAGGAGTTTAAGGTTGCTGTGACTGATAATTATGCCACAGCACTCTACCCAAAGCAACAGAGTGAGATAGTCTTAAAAAAAAAAAATAGCCTAGTCTTTAGGTCTTCTAGTGACTGTTGCATATCTGACCTGGAGGAATAGGAATGTTCTCAGGGTTAAAAGGGCTTTCAGGCATCCTCAAACTACGGCCCGCGGGCCACATGCGACTCAGCCAAGGACATTTATCCAGCCTGCCAGGTGTTTTTGCCACCGCTGCCTGTCCTGCTTAGGAGCCGACTCATCCTGGGGCCCGCAGTCAGCCCTCTAATGGTCTGAGGGACAGTGAACTAGCCCCCCCTGGTTAAAAAGTTTGAGGGCCCCTGGCTTAAATGGATTAAATCAGAGGAGTATAAATATTACAGGTGAGGCTTGGTGTTTGGGAAGTTAGTCAAGTTGGCTTTGAACGGATGAAGGCTGGGAAAGTGAGTTGTTTCCACCAGTTTTTCTAAACCACTGTCAGTTTATGTAGCTTTGCCATTCATAACTGTTAAATTTCTGTTTAAGGATTAAACTACCCTATTCAATTCACCGTGAGGGTTGTTACCCAGAATGTTCTTTCACATCAGTTTACTGTGTATCATTTAAAAAAATATTTCTAAGTGCTGCAGAAGCCATTGCAGAACAATCTTAGTATATAGTTCAGACTAAAGTTGAAAGAACCCACTTCTAGTTGGAGTACCGAGAACTAACTTCCCCAAGAGAAACAGGGACCTTCTTCGAGCACTGGTGTTGCTGTGGGCCAGTTCCAAGCTCAAATACCTAAGGCATTTAAAGGCAAGCTCCTTGGAGAGCCAAAAGCTGCTCAGTTAGCTTTGCCTTTGGCCTTTTATCCTTCCCTTTTTACTTTTCTGGTTTCTCCCACCTACCAGATTTTTATTCTTCCATGAACTTAATAAAGCATTTACCAATAACAAAGTAATTGGCTCAGCGCCTGTAGCTAAGCAGCTAGGGCGCCAGCCACATACACTGGGGCTGGCAGGTTCAAACCCAGCCTGGGCCTGCCAAACGATAACTATAAAAAAAAAAAAGCCGGGCATTGTGGCAGGCACCTATAGTCCCAGCTACTCGGAAGGCTGAGGCAAGAGAATCACTTAATCCCAAGAGTCTGAGGTTGCTGTGAGCTGTGACGCCACAGCACTCTACCTAGGGCAATATAATGAGACTCTGTCTCAGAAACAAAAAAATAGGCTCGGCGCCTGTGGCTCAAGCGGCTAGGGCGCCAGCCACATACACCTAAGGTGGTGGGTTCGCATCCCCAGCCCGGGCCCGCCAAACAACAATGATGGCTGCAACCAAAAAAAAAATGGCCGGGCATTGTGGTGGGCGCCTGTGGTCCCAGCTACTTGGGAGGCGGAGGCAGGAGACTCGCTTGAGCCCAGGAGTTGGAGGTTGCTATGAGCTGTGATGCCATGGCACTCTGCCCAGGGGGATAGCTTAAGGCTCCGTCTCAAAAAAAAATTATTTTTATGACTATTTATATTCATTTAGAAAATATTCCAAGATGCGATGTGCCTCACCTTTGCAATTTTATAAAGTGATTTATTCTAGGACCTAAGGAAATCCAGAATTACTTTTGTACATGGTACCCAGGGGAATTCTTTCCAAATGCTTCTGCACTTCAAAGGTTTGTGTTTTTCTCCTTTTGCACAAGAAGAAAACTGTAGTTAGTTTTGAGACACTTAATTTTGTGAAAAATTTAAGAAATAGCTTCTTCAAACTTCTAAAAATATAAAAACACTAGTATCATGCTTCTCAAGAATGTTAATGAAGGTAGCACTCTATCTCTTTCTGCAAAGATCAAACTTTAATTCGGGTCAACATGTCACAATTGTTTTTTGAGAATTTGTTTTCCATTTTTCAAAGTACCATCTTTTTTCAAGCAATTTTTCTCAAGGACTTTGAATAAGAATTACCTTTTATTACAAATCAACACATGTTGGCTAAGGGTCACAATGTTTCTGAACCTTCCTTAAATTAATTCAATGACCAAGCATGGGTCTTTTATTGATTTCTGGATTCTTCCATACATGCTCAATTAGTTTTTCTCTTCATCAAAAAGTACTATATGGACTCAAATTTTTCAAAATGCAAAGGGGAAATAGCATTAAATTATTAAAATTCTTCTAAGGTATAAATAATAAAATTAATAAGAAATTCTAAAACTAAATTGTCCCTTTCTCATTTTAATTTTCATCCTTTTATTTTTTTCTTTCTGTTCATTAATTAGCCAAAGAAGTTTTCACATTTCTTTAAAGCTTTTAAGACATATTCTCTAAGGCCCCATGTCAACCTGTGGCCCATGGCTTGTTTGCTAATTTTGTGAGGACTTTTTTTTTCTTGCTTATCTCTGTCTTTGGATATCATGAAAAGTATTCACGGAGCTTGTTTTTTGCATATCAGTTATTGTTATTTGTGTATTTAATATGTGGCCCAAGACAACTCTTATTCTTCCAATGCACAGCTGAGGAAAAAAGAAAAAAAGTACGTTTGATATCCCTTGCCTAAGCTCCAGCCTCCTTAATCTGGAATAGATGCTTGGACTGAGATATTAGGAGCATGGCCAACGTCTAAACTGAAGCCTTTGCCTAAAAATGTTAGTTTCAGTAAAAATTAAACTGAAATTTTAAAAGAAAGAGGGATAGAAACTAATGCAGGTTAGCAAACTGTGGAGACTTCAGAATATCAAGAAAATCGTTGGCTTTTATGTAACGGGTATTTTCTATGCTCTATGGGCTTTAAATATTATTTTGTCGTCAAAATAGCTCCATGCTATTATCATCTTCATTCTCCCTATCGGAAAACATACACAAATAGTTGATGATACTTGTCCAAGTGTGGAATCGGCGGCTGACAGGGATACCTCAGTTCTTATCTCGAAGAATGAAAGCGAGGGACATCGCAATCTGCGTGGGCAGGTGACAATTTAATCAGCAACTGATACTATGCAACAAAGCCGGCGGGAGCAGGCACGCGGTCCCAGGAGACAGCAGCGCTGGGTTTCCTCCCGTTAGGCTTCTCCTACATCATGAAGGGGTATCTTCCCTTTTATTCGTGACCCATGAGGGTGCTGTCTTCCTCCCGCCATTGGGTAGAGGAGTTTTTCACCTTGCGTGATTAGCTCAGATGTTTCCTGGTGCTCAAAGTTCCCTGTGGTGGGAGACAAACTGCAGAGTTGCACAACATGTGGCCGTGTGAGGTTTCTTGCCACTCTGGGTTGCCCCATCTTGCCATCATCATAGTTCATTTTCATACTCAGCACCCCGTTGTTTACCCAACTCATTCCCTGTGTCCTCTGCTCATGCCACACTGTCCTCCCTATGCTAACAAGGTCACCTGGCTAGTACTTGATGTAACTAAGATCTAATGCAGGCAGTGGGGTTATAAAACCCAACTAACTCAGGGTACTCAAGGGAAGAATGCTTCGAGTACAGTGGATTTCACTCGCCCTCTGAACGGTAAATACGGTGGTCTTGGAGGACAGAGCAAAGGCCCTGGTGGGCGAGCTTTGACTTAAGAGAGCACAAACGCAGAGCTAAAGGGATCACTTTCCAAGGCTTGCTTGGTCACACGTTGCCAGAGAGAGAGCGCCATTCATTCAGTCAGCCATATACAAAGCTCCCTAGGTGCGGGTGTAAATACCCAAAATGCTTTTGCCAAAACTAATTCTTCCTTCAGCAAAATGAGAACGGTGCCTGCCTTCACAGAGTTATAGACATCTGGACCAGACACAGATCAACCATTTATCATTTAACCTTTAGAACCTTTAGAGTGGTGCAGTTATCTCAATGTTCAGATGAGGAAACTAAAGCTCAGGGAGCTTTGGGTGATTAAATAGGGATTAAGGCGCTAGCGGCAGTGTTGACATTCACTCACAGCTATGTGGATTCCAGTGCCCCTGGTCTTTTTAGTTTACCAATATGCTTCTATAAATCTAACAAACTCAGGAAAACAAGCAAGGAAAAATGTAAATAAAATTGTCCCTGTGTTCCCCCAGTTTCCTCCAGGCTAAAGGCTTAGAAAATACGGCCCACATGGTTAGAACAAGAATGATTTCTCTTTTCCTCCACTCACCTGTGTTTTAATGCCGCATCTCCAGATGTTCTCAGAACCTTTGCCTTACTCACTGTTTTCTTTACTCTTTCGTATGCTTTCTCTGACTTAACTTGGTTTCTTTAATCAAACTTTGAGCGGGTTCAAGTTTCTGACATTAAATGAGACAAAACAAATGTGCATTTCACGTCCTTCGTCTTTCTGCCTTTCTGCTTTTTCAAGCCCAGACTCTTTCCTTCTTTTACTGTCTTTTAGAGAGCCCGTTAATTATGAACTAAGCCATGTTCAGTGCGGTTCTCATATTAATTGTCTCATTTAACTTTCATGTGCCGTTTCCTCTTTCTAGCCCCTTTCCCCATCGTTCTTCCTAATAACTGACTTACTTGAGGGTCTTCCTGACTTCACTTACTTCAGCTATCACACACTTGGCGAAGGTTCTAGTAGCTAATTTAACAAACATGTGGAATTTTCTGTGGCAGGTTTTGCTACATGAAAAATAGGATATACTATTTTTTGATTAATGACATAAATAGATCTAAAAATCAAAGAATCTTTGATCAAAAAATGTTTATTGTTACTCTTCACATAAAAGCAAATTCCAAACTCCTAAGCATATTATCTGAAGACATTCTGACCTCAGCTGAGTTGAAACCCTGAGGTTATCAGGTGTTGAATTCAGTGAGGGCTGATTCATGATCGGAAGGTGCAGGAGAGGTGACAGGAAGGAGATGTTGTCATTGGAAGTGTGGACTGAAAGAGGGTGTCCAGGACAAGCAGGTTATGGAAAAGTCCTGATTCTTGTAAAGGAAGAGGAGGAAAGACCCAACCCAGTGATCCTAAGGAGTCAGGCACTGCTTCCCTAAGGACGTCACCTTTATGGAGCATTCATCAGATCTTTTAATTCTTAAAGAGTCCATTACCAATAGTAAGCAAGCTCTTTGCCCCAGTTGAAACCCAGTATAAATGAATTGGAGTTTCCTCATAGAAAGTCTGGATATCACTATTAAGCAGCGCTGGAGTGTTTCTAAGTTTTCCAGAAAACCTGACCTAATTCCAGACAAGAGCAAACATATGTCCCTGAGATGTCTAAGAGACAAAGTTCAGTAGGATAAATGTATTTTCTTTGTCTTCAAAAGGAAGGCATTTAACTAACTAATGCACCAGTGTAAATGTTTGTAACTGGATATTTCTGTAAAATCATTGACACACAGGTCACTTTATCCTGTGGTTTCTTTCTCCTCTAGCACAATGTAAAATATTTATAATAAGCTCTTTCTTTTGTTGTTATTTTTCCCATTGGTGGAATCTTGCTGTATCACAGTTTAAAAAGTTGAACATGGTACATTTAACATCTAGTCTCAGCACTCTTTTCTCTTGATGGACAGGTCAATTCAGAGGTTGGTGATTGCCTGGGGCAAATGTTCAAGAAATACATACAAATCACTGCATTTTTCTAATTAGAGAAATGTTTGTGAGACAAAGTAAAAGAGAAATAATTCTATGTTTCTGACCTCATCCCCATGCTGAATAATCGGAGGTAATTTTCCCTGGTATTTGAACATTCATTTAATCTTTACAGCTAAATCAAACTACTGTCATATCTCAGATCTTTTCTGTGGTGTACAAAGTTAAGAGGTTAGCAATCATCCAGGAAAAGAAAATGTTGACAGCTGACCTAGATAACGTAGGTGTTTCTTTACATCGCCAAAATTAACCGAGTTTCACGCTTAGCCTGCCATTCACTTGACTGCATCGCGCAGACTTTTGGCTCCAATACCTAAGTCCAGAGCATAACAGGTATTTTGTTCTGGCTAAATGAGTACACGTATAGCAGGTTCCAGTGCAGAGTTCACATTCACCTTCACTAAAGCAAAATATTTCACCATCACTGTTAACAGTGCCATTCAGTGTATCTATCAACTACATTCCAATATGTCCTGGCAGCAATTCACACCATTCGATCTGCAAAGACATGACGGCCCACTTGAGGCCCACCAAATCGCTCTTTCTGTAATAATCACATCTAGCCTTGGCACTCCATCCTAGATTATTCTCCCCAAATGAACAAATAAAACGATTGGGGGAAAATGCTTCTTGGCAACAGCTTGAACTTAAATGGTGACAACAGCTGGTTTAGCAGCTGTTCTTCATATGATATAACACCTGCATTCCTGAAGGTAGAAATTTTATTCGATTCATACCGCTAGGCATCCTAAAAAGTATTTTAATACAATTGCCCAAGTCAAATATAAAGGATCATATTAAACCAAAAGCCTTAATGACATTAAAAAATAATATTCATTTCTACACTTTTAGCAGCCGTATATCTCCAGATTTACACACCTTTCTGTAAGATTGCAGTCACTTCCAGGACAATCAGTCCTACTCTACAGTCCTGCCGATGTGGAAATGATTTGAACAAATGAATGTTATGCAACAAAATGAATGTGAAATTTTGAACAGTAGTAAATTTCATGTTTGCCTCTGTGTTAAGTCACTTTTTAAATTGCAATGCCCTCCTCTTCTAAAGTAGTTTCACTATAGGAGATGAAATTATTTAAAAAGCTCCAATTAAGCCTTAGTGTGGATTAAACAACTGTGTAAATATGTTGGTGATGTATGTGATGTCACTGTGGACATTAATATGTTGTATTCAGAGAAAGTTAAGTTCTGGATTATAATGTTTCAAAAATTCCAGGACCCATGATTCTGGCAACTTTGACAAGCTTGGCTCACTGCCAAATCAGCTGCAGCTCAGACCCCAGCCATTGTTTTAATAACTAATCATAAAAAGGTGTGTAAGGAAGTCCTACATATGTTATATGACCCTATGTTGGTCTAAACCTGGTAAAGCATCGATGTTTAGTGGTGTACTCTGTATGTGAGAACCTGGTCATTTACCTTTTTTAAATTTTTTGCCACTACATGTCTATCAATATGTTTTTTAATATCTTAAGTCTTTTCTATGATGCTATCATTTCTGAATACTGTTAATTTTGAAAGTAACAATGCCTAAATGACTTGATGCCTTTTTGTAAAATAAAATTGATGGAAAGTAACAATCCTCCACCAAAGAATTCTAGACTAAGAGGCCTGCAGTGAATCCCAACCAAAATATAGTTTTAAATATAACCCTGGGAGTGGAGAGGCCCCTGTATCAGAGTGATTTAAAGCTATACATCTCACAGTCAGTACTGTGAGGTATATAATTAATCTATAACGTGTAATTTATCTATAGTACAATGAATGGAAATGCCTATTATTAGTAATGTACGCTGCTTACAAAAAACCTAAATTGCCATGCTCCAGATGAGATTAACTTCCTTCATTTCTGTCTGAACATCCCCAAATCCTAGATAATCAATTCCAGTTTCTGAACTGCTTCTGTATGCTTGAAATTGTGCTATGCACTCAATATTTATAATTTTTTTTACTTTTCACTATTCTATAAGTCAGGGTTTATCATTATTCTCCACATTAGTTAAGACACTGCAGATTATGTAACTCAACTCCAATTGACTTAATAATAAATAATATATTACATTTGAAGAGATCTAGAAAAAGAACAGGCTTCAAGGTTATTTAATTCAATACTTCCTTCATGTTCTTAGCGGCCCATGTTCATTTTTTATTTTTCTTCTTCTTTAAATAGTGTAAGTTTCATCCTAAGTCTGGTTCACCTCATGGTTACACATTGGTTTAAAGAGGCAACTGGATTAATATGTTCCTTGATCACACCCAGCTAGAATAAAGGGTGGCTCTTCCTTCCTCAAAGCCGTTTGTATTCTTCTTATGCTTTATCAGACTAAATTATATTTACAACATCACTAAAGCAAATGAGTTATAACTATCCTAACTGGATAAGAGCTTGAGAGATTAAAAAAACTGTTAGAGAAAACAATATACAATCATTCCATTTTCCCTTTGGAAATATAGAAATTAAAAAGAAGCAGCTAAATAATTCACCTAAGCTTCTGCAGTAACTTAATGATGGTTTTTAAATTGAAAACTACACCTATTATTCTACTTCATTCTGCATTATTATTAAGTAGTGGATACAGGTATATAGAGAGAGGTGAGTAGGAATAGACATGAAAAACTAAAAATTCCCTTCCTTCCTCCATAAATAATTCAGTACGATTCCACAACTAATTTCCACAGACATGCAATTCTGTAAGATATTAATAGATATTTTTGATGTTTAAAATATCTATTTTTATGACAAAGGGGTATAAATGTATTTCTCTCTGTTTCTCCAAAGTAAGGACACAATCCAAAAGACAATAATAGACCTGGCAAGTTGACTAGATCAATGCCCCAAATATTTTGGGAACTGCACTGCAGTGTCTGCATTCACAGCGAAGCCTCCTGTCTTTATACAAAGCAGATCAGAATAGCACTGCAGCAGCTCTAAAACTAAGTTGTCGTTGGAACCACAGCCCACCAAAGCAAATGGGACTTTTGCATTAAACCTAAACAAGGTGACTGTCTACCTAAAAAGAAGATTTAAGAAAAATGTGGGCCCTTGTGATATTATTCCCCAAAAAGGAGCAATTAAAATCACTCATACTAAAGAACCAGGAGAAAAAGAAGTAATCAACAATGGTTAACAGTGAATTAACTCAGATGTTGAAATTTCACAATTTAAAATCTAACAAGAATTTTAAAACAATCATCACAAAAGTGCTTCATTGTAAACAGATGAAACATACAGAACTGAATACCAAAGTGGTGAAATAATTCCTGATATATAATAATTATCTTAGATGAAAAGGGTTTATAAAAATACATTCATTTGAAAAACATATTTGTATCATCACTTTTCCTGCTTTCAAATTATAAACTGTAATAATCAAAGAGCATGGTACTGGCACTAAAACAGACTCATAAGACAATGGAAGAAAAATAGAAAATCCAGAAATCAACCCACATATATACGGGCAACTACTATTTGATTGAGGCATCAATAATACGTAATGGGAAGGATAGTCTCTTCGCAAATAGGGAATACTGAATACGCATATGTGAAAGAACAAAATTGCATTCTTATCCCATACACAAATGTCAATACAATGTATATTAAAACTTAAATGTAAGATGCAAAACTTTAAAACCCCCAAAAGAACACAAAGGGAATAAACTCGAGATTAGTCTGGCGATGATTTTCTGGATATGGCACCAAAATCACAGCCAATAAAAGGTAAAATAAACAAGTGAGATTACATCAAATAAAATCTTCTACACAACAAAGAAAACATTAAAGAAAACACAAAGTCAAACTGCAGAAGGGGAGAAAATATTTACAGTCATAATAAGAAGGTTAATATTTAAAATATGTAAGGAGCTCAGACAACTCAATGGTAAAAACAGAAATAATTCAATTTTAAAAACGAGCAAGAACTTGAATAGATTTTTTCCAAAGAAGACAGACAGATGACAATAGATAATGGGAAAAGGTGCTGAACGCCATTAATCATCAGGATAAATATGAAACTCTAATGACATATTACTTCACAAGGCAGTTCTCAAAAAGGTAGAAATTAGCAAGTGTTGATGGGAATATGGAGAAAAAGGAACCTTTATACCCTGTTGGTCAGGCTGAAAATTGGCACAGCTATCATGGGAAAGAGTATGGAGTTTCGTCAAAAGATAAAATTGAATTAACATATGCTCCAGCAGTGATCTCTCTTCTGGGTATATATCCAAATGAAATGAAATTGCACGAAATCAATATCTTAAAGAGATATCTACACTCCTGTGTCCATTGGCACATTATTCACAAAAGCAAAAATACAGGAACAGTCTAAGTGTCCATTGATGAATGAATTGATAAAGAAATTATGATATACATATATGTGGTTATTTGTGTAAATATACATATGTGTATTTAACATATACATTTATATAATTAAGCTTCACAGTTCATTATATATATGTATGTACATTAAAACGTCACAGTGTACACCTTAAATGTATACAACTTTAATGAAAAACAGTTCTTAAAATAAAATGAAAATTAAAGTGCATGCATTGAAAGGATTTTAAGATTGCTAACTGAGGAAAATTAAGAATTTTAATTAAAAATGATGTTTTAAAAGCAAATTTACTCATAAAAATACAATCCAACTATCTACCAACTTTAAGGAGCTCATGACATAGCATAGTGAGGTTAAAAGTACATAAAAGAAATAAGACATACTGTCTAAATATTTTTTTCTGAAAATGAATAACAATATTATTAATAATCAGGTGAATTTGACTTCAATGCAAAGGAAATTACCAAGAAGAAAGAGAGAAATACTCTAATGTTAAAATTTCTAGTCTTCAAAAATACTTTCCCAATGTGAAGAAAAAAAGGAAGGAAAGAAGGAAGGAAGGACGGGCCTGGAATTTGAAAACAAAAATGGACAGAACTGCGAGGAGAGAAATGGAAATTAATAATTGCAGTTGGTGATTTGAATAACTTGATGTCTTCAATTGAAGAACTACTTAAAATGAAATCAGCCAGGATGAGAAAGAACTCAACAACACCAGCAGCACCTCATAATCTCCCAGTCATTTGCACAACACTCCAGGGAACCGCCCCAGAACAACACTGTATCAGACTCACACGTACTCTCAAAAAGATAGACCACAATAGGGACCACAAAACACACCTTAAAACTTGTACAAGAACAAAATCTTACCAACTGCATTTACAAAGTTGGAGATAACTGGAATAGATTAAAGCAAAAACAGTGAGACCCACTGCATGGTGTCTAATAAGAATGATGAATCATCAGCCAGACAAATCAGGAAGAGGACAAGGTGTAAACTGCCAATGTAAGAGGTGATATGTGAATGCATATTCTGCATATGTTAAAAAAGATAAGATAATGTGGGAATATTATGAGCTTTTAATGTCATGAGTAAAATAGAAATAGCCTTGAAAGAGACAAATCACCCAAATTCTCTCAAGAACAAATGGGTAAGCTTCATAGCTCTCATCATATGAATTAAGTGAAAAGTTTTTCAACAATTAAAACCACATCCCTGAATATCACCACTAGGGAATTCTATCGAACATTTCCAGAAAATTGATGAGGATATGATACACTCAAACTCATTCTATGGGATCATGATTCCATTCCTGCCAAAACCAGGCTGAAACATTAAAAGGAAATGAAAGTACAGATCGACACACTTTGAATGCCGATGAAAACAATTTAACAAAACTTTGACGACTCAAATGTAACTGTATAAATAAGAGAAAATGTATAATAACCAAAAAGAGTTTACTTCAGGACTGCAAAATTAGTTTAGCATTTAAAATGTCACCAAAATTAATTTTACCATTTTAACAGATGTAAAGAAAATTTGCTCCTTTCAACAAATGCAAAAACCAACAAAACAAAACAAAACACCTCCAAAAATCCAACACCCATTTTATATTAAAAATTCTCTGATACAAAAAAAGAAGAGAATTTTCTCTACCAAAAAAAATAAGAATATCTGGAAAAGAACCAATTATGTCATACATAATTGTGAAAGATCTCACTTTTTCCTTTTAACATAAATATAAATTCAAGGACATCCACTCCTAGTTTACACAGTATCTATCTGACTTCAAAATCCATCCATTCCTTCTATTCAACAGGCCATTCTAGACGACCCAACTGGGCAAGAAAGTGAAAAGGAAGGAATAAACTATTCGTATTTGCAGAACATAATCATTGACAAGAAGGCAGTTCTCAAAAAGGTAGAAATTAACAAGTGTTGGTGAGAATATGGAGAAAAAGGAACCCTTATACCCTGTTGGTCAGGCTGAAAATTGGCAGAGCTATCATGGGAAATAGTATGAAAATCTCGCCCAAAGTGTCAAAAACTCATAACTAAATTCAGCAAGGTTGGCTCGGCGCCTGTGGCTCAGTCGGCTAAGGCGCCAGCCATGTATACCTAATGTGGCAGGTTCGAATCCCCAGCCCGGGCCGCCAAACAACAATGATGGCTGCAACCAAAAAAAATGGTAGGGCCATTGTGGCAGGCGCCTGTGGTCCCAGCTACTTGGGAGGCGGAGGCAGGAGACTCGCTTGAGCCCAGGAGTTGGAGGTTGCTATGAGCTGTGATGCCATGGCACTCTACTCAGGGGGATAGCTTGAGGCTCCGTCTCAAAATAAATAAATAAATAAATAAATAAATAAATAAATAAATAAATAAATAAATAAATTCAGCAAGGCTGAAGGATTCAAGCTGAATATAGACAGAACATTGCATTTTATGTACTAGAACTAGTCATAAAATAGAGAGAAAGACACCATTTAAAGTGGCATTAAGATATTACATATCAGGTGATGAAACCGGCAAAATTGTGTAATTTGTATTCTTAAAATAACAAAAACTTGCCAAGAAATTTAAAAATCCCGAGTGAATGGACAGATAAAATATATTATGGATCAGAATATGGTGAAAATGCCAATGCTTCCTCAAGTCTGTCTTACAAATATGGAGATGTCAACACAATCCCAATCCAGCTTCAAGCAGATATTTTGGTGCAAGATGATTGAAAAATTCGTATGGAAATAAAAGAAACCTAGTTATTCAAAATGACTTTGAAATAGAACAATGTTGAAATTTATACAATATCTGACCTCAAGATCTATTATAAAGCTGCAGTAATCAGGACACTGTAGAACTGGCATAAAGATGGAGAAGAGAAAGCATTCCAAACTACACCCACACCAACTTGGACAAATTGATGGCGCAAAGGCACTTCTGAGGAGAGACGACCATCTTTTCAACAAATGATGTTAGAACCATTACATATCTGTGTGCAAAAAAAAAAAAAAGTTCATGCACATTTCACATTATATGCAGAAATTAAATAATAATTTACCTTAGACAAAATATATGAACCCAAACTATACAACTTCCAGAAGGAAAGATTACAAATATTTTAAACTAAGTGTTTCTTAGATATGACCCAATATGAATGCCATTTAATAGTATACAAGTTGTTTCATAAAATAACAAATTGAAAAATTAAACTTTAACAAAAGTAAATATCTCTGCTTTTTGAAAATCACTGTTAAGTAAAAAAGGCAATCCAATCCACGATCTTGTGGAAAGTGTTTGTAAATCACAGATCTGATAGAGAAGTTTTTTTTCTAGAATATGTAAAGGACTCACAGGGTTAAGTATCAAGAAAGCAAACAATTCAAATGCAAAACTTAACAAAGTACTTGAAAAACACTTTATCAATAATGATACATGGATGCTAAATAAGTTCATGAAAAAGGTATTCAATATTATTAGTTGTTAGAAAACACAAGTTAAAAACCCAACAAGAGCTAAGTTTTATTTAATAGTCATGGATGTCACTACAGAAAAAGAGCACTAAGGTAGCAGAGCAAATTGTCCATGTTAACAACACTGGCAATGGAAAAGGTATTGGGAAGCAAATGTGGAAAGAACAGATAGAAAAGGGAAAAAAACAGAAATATCCTTATGTTAAATAAGAAGTCAAGATATATAATCTGCTCACATTTCCGTCAAGTGAAGCTCACCTTGCCTGAGTGTCCGACCTGCAGCCCCTGAGCCACATGCAAATTATCTGAGAACCATTTTGCTCATGTGTGGTGTCAGATATGACAAAAAATATGAGTGGATTTTTTTTCTTTTTTTTGCTCATCAGCTTTCATTAGTGTCTGTGTATTGGACATGTGGCTCAAGGCAACTCTTATTCCAATATGCAGCAGAAAAAAGCTGGACACCCTACATATATTGCTAAGCAAGGGCATGAGGCCAATGTATTACAACAAAGATGCAACTTTTGTTCAGATGAATATTTTTCCAGCTAGTTAATCATTAGCACCATGAAAAACTATGGGCTGAGCTACCCTGGTAATCTCATAGCACACTCTGGGAGGCTGAGGCAAGAGGATCACCTGAGTTCAGGAGCCTGAGACCAGCCTGAGCAAGAGCAAGATCGCCCTTTCTCTACTAAAATTAGAAAAATTAGCCGGTATTGTGTAGGCACATGTAGCCTCCTCCTGAGGCAGGAGGATCCTTTGCACCCAGGAGTTTAAGATCACAGTGAGCTAGGCTGGTGCCACAGCACTCTAGCCTGGGCAACAAAGTGAGACTCTGTCTAAAAACACATACACACACAAAAAGCCCTATCAGCTGAATACGAACTATACAAACAGCTGAACGAACACAGCAAGCCACAGAGGCACACAGCATTCTACATAAAGCCCACGTCCTCCACGTTCCTCTTCTTCCTTCTCTTTGGTCATGAGCCTTATCTTGGAAGTGCCGATTATATGTTAGCTACGTTTTCATGATCTTGTATCCATAATAATCTTAGTTCTTTCTTTTAATTTCTTCCATCCTACTACATTCATGTATTTTTATTAAAAAGGCAAAGTTAAAAAAAAAAAAGAAACAAAAACAACAAGATAGCATTACACACTTATTAGAAGGTTTAACATGTTAATTGGCTTGATTTAATCATCTTACATTGTATACCTATATCAAAACATCATATTGTACCCCATAAATGCACATGATTTTGATTTGCTAATAAAGAATAATATTCATAATTAGCTTTTTTAGTGGTATGATTATAAAGTCTTGGTGATGAGGCAGAGCACCTAAAACTGTTGTACCGGGCTGGTTGAAGGGTGAAATTTTGCAACAACTTTGGAAAAAACTTTGAGTCTGGGAATATCTTAAAATGTTAAACATACACTTACTGTGGAATCTAGGTAGTTACTCAGTAAAATGGAAGTATATGTCCCTACAAAAATGTGTTTATGAATGATCATAGCAGCTTTGTTCATAATAACTATCTGAAAGCCGTCCAAATGTGCTTCAACAGGTTAATGGGTAAACAAAATGTGATAGATTCATCTGTTGGAAACTATTCTGCAATGTATTTGTATAAAGGATTACAGTATTGATAGATGTGACTACGTACATTAATATCAAAAATTATGAATGAAATAATGTAGCCAACAAAGTGCAAGTATCTTATGATTTTTATTGTGTAAAATTGAAGAAAATGCAGACTAAGATATAACAACAAAAATTAGATTAATAGTTGCTAAGGAATAGAGCGCAGTGTGACAGCAAAAGAAGAAAGAATTACAAAAGGACATAAAAATATTTTGAATTTGGCTCGGCACCTGTGGCTCAACCGGCTAAGGCGCCAGCCACGTACACCTAAGGTGGCGGGTTCAAATCCCCAGCCTGGGCCCGCCAAACAGCAATGATGGCTGCAACCAAAAAAAAAAAAAAAATGTCCGGGCGTTGTGGCGGGTGCCTGTGGTCCCAGCTACTTGGGAGGCGGAGGCAGGAGACTCGCTTGAGCCCAGGAGTTGGAGGTTGCTATGAGCTGTGATGCCATGGCACTCTACCCAGGGGGACAGCTTGAGGCTCTGTTTCAAAAAAAAAAAATTCGAAGAAAAAAAAGAATATTTTGAATTAGTAGGGGCTGCGCCTGTGGCTCAAAGGAGTAGAGCACAGGTCCCATATACCAGAGGTGGTGGGTTTAAACCCAGCCCGGCCAAAAACCGCAAAAAACAAAAAAGATTATTTTGGAATTAACAGATGTGTCCATTATCTTGAATGTGGAGTATGTGTCATGGGTATACAAATGGCGATACATCAGATTTTACTCTTTGAATATATGTTATTATATGCCAATGATAAACCAATAAAAGTTAAGAAAATCAGTTGTGGGGTAAAATTTTACATGTGTGTGGATCAAATTAAAGTAGGTCAATTTGATGTGTGATAGATGTTGCAAGTTTCAACAAATCGCCAAAAGTTACTGTCATTAGATCAGAATTGCTAGGTTAAAATAAAAGTGTCCTGGAATGCCAGTGAGGTTCGGATACAGATACTGACAGTGTAAGTCTCAGCAAGTACAGCTGGGCCCCTGAGGCTGTTAATGCTACCAAGTCAAGCTCTGGTGAAAAGCTCGAGTTAGTTTCACATCAGGACTGTCATTATCCAGCTTGAAAGAGCTGGTGCTCAATTCCCACCAACCCATTTTTCACTTCTATCCAATTATTGTCTCTTGTATGAAAGATTTACGATTTTTTACTTCTGAGTTTAAAGATTTTTAGACCATGTGCTCTTTACTTAAAGGGCTTTGAAAAATGATAGTTTAATAAATAACCATTAATTCTAAATGGTATATAATTTTTTATATAACAAACTCCTTTCAAAGAAAAATAGCATTTTTTCCTATTCTTTCTTTCTTTTTTTTTTTTTTTTTTGTGTGTTTGCGAATTTTACTATAGGTACTTTTGCTGTGAAAGAACTTCACAAATAAGAAATGACATTCAGATATTTGTAAAAGTTATAGACTGGCCAAACAATTTTAAAGTGATAAGGCCATAACCCCATTAAAAATCTATTCTTTTAAAGACAGCTACTTTGAGAATATATAAGCACCTTTGGATGATAGAACTGCTGTCTTAAACACTTCCCTTCTATCTGTGTATAACAGAGATGTATTGATTGCTCCTTGCCATCTATATTTTTGATAACCTCTCTGCAACCAACACAATGGCAGAGTGTCACTTTCAACACTATTTATACAAACATCATTAAATCAGCTGGCGAAAGAGGAGCATGGCTCTGGGGAGAGAGCTAACTTCATTGGAAAAGACAAGGGCAACTCAGAGACATGACTTCAATGTGCTGAAATGTCCGTTACAGGGACAGAACAACAAACATCCTGAAGAAATAGACGCTTCCGTACCATCTGTAATAGCAACTCGAGCCTTGAAAATGGTAATTGTATCTTTCTGTTTCTCTTTTCCTTCATGGATTCTGAGAAGTTTCTCTTCAAATTGAAATGTAAGCTGAGTCATAGAAATAGTAGAGGAAAAAATATCTAAAGCAGTGATGATAAGGACCAACCTAATGTGTGATGGTCAAATTAGAACAGAACCAACTTCTGAGCTCAGAGTGTGAAATGAACAGCATGCACCAGCTAGGATTTTTAAGATTCCAAAATTTTGCCACTATGTCCCTCCAGCTTCTCTGCTATGAAATGGGAGATGTACATATATAGTACAGTAAAAATTAAGATAAATATAAATAAAGGGTATTGTTGAGTGGCAAGCACATAGGAGCATTATGTTACATCTTAAAAATCTTGATATAGTAAAATGAAACTTTTCATATGAATCTAAAGTTTTTAATAAGGGAAAAGTTCAATTGTTGTCTTTCCATTCAGAGAAATGTAACATGCTCTCTTCCATGCCAGACAGCAATACTGAATTCTACAAATTCACAAACCATTAAAACTATTTCCCCAATTTAGTAATATCACAGCTAGTACAGATAAGAAAGTTGGTCATATTTTTATAAGTGGACATTAGGGCTGGGATCCAGCCAGGCACAATATTGTTATTTAATATATTTTATTGATTCATTACTGTACATGGTGAACAAAGTTTGAAATGACAAGAAAGACACCACTGCAAAACCATTAATCTTTCTCCTTTGTCCTCCTCCACAAGAGGCTTTCCTAGAAATTAGT
The DNA here is from genome assembly GCA_963574575.1 of Galagoides demidoff. Classification (NCBI taxonomy): domain Eukaryota; kingdom Metazoa; phylum Chordata; class Mammalia; order Primates; family Galagidae; genus Galagoides; species Galagoides demidoff. The sequence continues at coordinate 11,408 of CAUYQV010162529.1, read as the reverse complement.
AAAGAGCAGTAGCTCCAGGATTTTTCTTCTTTTTATAACATGATTACAAGCATTTATTAAGCATTAACAATGACAGGAAACTATACCTGAGATGCCAAGAACTATGAAACATAGTTTCTATACTCAAATAGCTCAGGATCATTAACAGTAGTGACAAAAAATATATAAGTAATAATTCAACACTATGAAAAATCACCCCACACAAAGAGTAAACTAAATTATGTATAACCTATAGACTTATTTCCTTTCCCTTTAGAATTCTTCCTGAGAATTAACTCTATCTTGATCACATATCCTTAATAAATTCTCATTATGACTATTTCTAAATATGATGGCGAAGAAAGTTTCAATACTTGAATGGTATTTAAGACTTTACTAGTTTAGCTAATTAGTAGCTACCTCAAAGTCAATATTCCAAGAAATACCATGTTTAAAATTTGATATGCAGAGGGTACCAAAAAATGAATATACATTTTAACAAAGAAAAAACTGTAATACTCAGTACAGATCCATAACAAAATGTGAATATAGGTCACAACTGAGCACCTCATAATGGCAGGAGTCAAACATAACTTCATTATTATAATTTTAATACAATTTTTCTTTCTTAAAATATGTACACATTTTTGGCACCATTTTCATAGTACAAATCTAATGATTTGGTTGAATTTAATTTTGCTAGATGTAATCTCAGGATTTTCTGAAAGTCAATGGGATTAGATGTGTTCTATGAACATTTATACGTATCTGTAGTGAATGTGCATATAAATTATGGCTTCAAACGGGACAAGTTGATACATACTGTGTGCTCACACATACTCAGAAAAGAGGTCACAAGCCAAGCTCTTGCCCATCCACTCAACACAACTCTTCCTAAATGGAGTTATGAGACTATGCTTCCTGCTCCCTACAGGCTAACTTACTGTAGCTATGTGGTTTGCTGCTTTTCCTGCCATCCTACAGAACTCTGGTATGATGTGGTATGCACATGAAGACGACTGTGGGTGAAATGCACCAGGAACTCAACTCAGAAGTGCACCATGAATCCCAGGACAACTCAAGCCAATCCATCTCTGCCATTCTTCCCTCCTTCCTACACACAGATCTGTCAAACTTGGATGGCACAGGAGAACCCTAGTCAAAAATTTTTATACTGGAGATGCATAGTGATGGCATCTAATCTGCACAGCATGTACATGAATCTTAACTATGGTTCTTATTTTCCTTTGTTTATTTTTTTATTAAAATGGATATCCAAAGGTGGTGTAAAGTGGTTAGGGAAGGAGACACTGATGGAGATTGTGAGCATGATTCAACTCCATGCTCAATTCCCCTGTAACTCTGATCTAAAACCCCCCAAATACTCTTTGGTGAGACCACCCTTCAGAAGTTCAATCACCACACAAGGTGAGGAATACCAATATCACAATACCCAGGACTTTAGAATATTATTTTTTGGTCTTTAACATCAGTGTACCTTTCAAAGACCAGAGCTTTTATTTCTCTAATTCTGCATTCTTCCAACATACAATTTTATTTTGACTTCAACAAAGATAGAAAAATCAGATTAATGATAAGCATTGCTTTAGATCCTGCACCAAAGCATCATGAGGCGTTTCCTTCTGCCAGTCACACACAATTAGAATTATTATCCACAGTCAGTTTTTCTAAAGACTTCAATTATTCCATAGTTTATCCCCGAAAAAATGTTCATCATTTTACCAGCAGAATCCCTTAAGTGGTTCAATCAATGGAACAAATCATTAGTAGTGATTATGATAACCCACAATTTAAAGCACAAAGTTGAAGAACAACTTTCTAAAAGTTCTCAGAAAGTAAAATATGATACAATACAACTCTAAGAAATTAAATACATCATTTTATTTCACAGATAACTATAAAAATTGGGCAAAAACTTACCTAACAGGTACAATGAACACTGTCTGGGTGATGGGAACACTTACAACCATGACTCAAGAATTACAAAATTGATCCATGTAACCAAAAATATTTGTACCCACGAAATACTTCATAATAAAAAAATAAAATAAAGTAAAATAAATTGGGGAAGGCCTTGGTACACATTTATGATAACTGCTTAGTTATGTTAGGTTTTACTTTGAAGTAAACTATGTACATTTCAATGACTGCAAATACATCTTAATGTTTAGATTTCAATATGGTAACGATAAATAGGTTTTCATCCATGAGTTTGTGCTAATTAATGGTTAGAAAGAAGTCAGTTTCATTTCTATTGGAATCAGAATGAGCCCTTTAAGACTTGGTGCCCATCATGAGTGTTTGAATACTGTTTTCTCTGAGGCATAGGGTGCTGTAGAGTAATCCCATCACTAACATTACTTCCCCCTGGGCATGCATCCAGCAAGTAGGAGGTCTCTGGGGACTACTGAGATTTGAAAATGTATAACACGCCAAATGCTCTGTCAGGAATTCAAACCAGTACTTACAACCAAAATTTTCATTAACACTCACGCCCCAGGATAGAGAGCTGTGCTCTAAGCAGGCAGGGATGACACAGAGCCGCTGCCTGGGCTCTTGGTCCTACAGAATTAAGCTCTCGCTTACGGTTGGTCACCAAGTTACATTTTTCAGTGGCCACAGGAGAACTGACAGAGGTGTTTTCTTTATTCTCTTCTCCTTCACATCAGGATCTTTCAAGAAAAGACATCAGTTCAGAGGCCTGCCTTTTCCATATGAGTTATGTCATCTTTCGAAATCTAAAATTTGGATAAGCAAAATTAGTTTTTGTTTTAAATGGATAAAAATGTTCACCATGCCTAAATGTCTAAAAAGTGGCCTGAGTTACTATTGAAAATTCAAACAAGAGTAATTTTAAAACACGTGTAATTTTTTTTGCTTTTTTAGGTCATACTGTCTATAGAAAATAATTTGGCTCCATAAGTGGCCAAACTGCAATTGCTATATATAATTAATCTGGCTACAATGTACTCAACACGGTAATTTCAGTTTGTCTATATAATACTTGTCATTTCCTTAACTCATCCTATACTCCCCCGTCTTGCCCAAAGCTGTCTCTCCTTTTCCTTTCTTTGTATAACTCCTGCTGCTACTGCTGCTAACATCTTACATTTTTATAGCTCTTTATAGTTTACTAAGATCTTCCACATCCTGCTAAATATCTTCAATTTCTTTAAGATAGGAGGAAAACAGGAATCATGGACGTTCAATAAACTGTTCAGAATTCCGATGCTGTCAAGAAATGGAGTCACGTTGAAAAACACAGTCTTGTTTTTGATTTTTCTGTTGCAACACAATACTTTTATCAGGGAATCAGTTTTCCAAGAAATATCCCCATAGTTGTTCAAAATTAACTCCTCTCCTATACTTTTATCAGTATGTAAGGGTCTGGGAAGGAAATTGACTTTGTTTAGATGTAAAACTATTCAGGGAATTAAAATATACAAAGCAAAAAAGAATACAAAACTATATGGTATTCAAAAAAGAATACAAAACTATATTATATTATAAAACTATATTGTTAGAAGTCAAAATAACCGTATAGAAGGAAGGGTTAGTAATAGGGTGACCAAAGCGTATCCTGTAAGGTCTCCTGGAGCTCTTTGGATTCTAATTATATAGAATTTCTTGACCTGGGTGCATATTTAACTGGTGCTTTCCCTTGATAAAAATCCACAGTATGACTAGAATCTGTGCACTTTTCTGTAAGAACGCTGTACTTCATTTTACGAAAGACATACTGTATGGAACATTCTCGACAGCTCCTCGCAATAATAAGCCCTCTATTCAAGTTAGTTGATAATATTTTTAATGTCATGATGATTGTCATAAACTTTACTGTATAGAATTCATATTTATTTCACAGGTAAGAAAAATGATTGCTTCAAGAGTTTAGGTAAATTTTACCCAGTTAGTGAATAATAGAGCAGAAATTTGATACAGATAGAATCCTTTGCCATTTCTAATCTATCAAAAAAAAAAAAAAAAACAACCCTCTAAGCTCAGTGCGAATTGCCCATTGGCTGCTTTAGACGAATGTTCCCTAGATACATGTTTAGCACTTTCACTAACCACTGAAATCCTGGAGAACAATGTGTTAGTCATTTTCCTATTTCCTATTCCATGTAAGCTCACACGTTTTCAATACAGCCCTCACAAAATCATATGTGCACACATATAGAGAAACACACTGCTCTAAAGTGGACTATAGACATCTTGAACTGGGGACATACATGTATGTATATTTTCAGTGAATTTTTGTGTTATCAAACAAGTAGTTACTGCTATGGCCTGAATGTGTCCTTACAAAATTCCTATGCTGAAAATCTCAAATGGGACACTGTCAGGAGGTGGTACCCTGAGGAGGCAACCAAGTCATGAGGTCACTGCTCTCATATACAGAACTAATTCCCTTATTTAAAAAGTCTTCACACAGCACTCACTGCCCTTCCTCCCGCCACCATGTGAGGACACAGCAATAGGCCCCTTTTTGGAAGCAGAGAGCAAACCCTCACCAGCCACTGAATCTGCTGGGATTATGATCATGGATTTCAGCCTTCAAACTTAGTCTGAGTAGCAAATTTCTATTGTTTCTAAGTTTCCCAGTCTAAGGTATTTTGTTAGAGACTTAGACATTTCATTTTCAAAGTTAAATTAAGTTTTGAAAATAAACTCATCAATTGACTGAAAAATCCTTACAAAGTATTTAACTCATCATCCACTTGTCTGAATTCAAATATATACTCTTGGATATGTGAATAAAATCCTCCTTTTTATCATACATTATTCCTTGAACTTTTAGCTTTTGAAAGAAGATGAGTCAAAAAGCATGAATAAGTAGCTTATTAGTTTAAGTGGCGGAGAAGTTTCAGAGCTTGGAAATCTTTGTAAAAGCTGTGTCTTATGTTAATTTACTAAAGATAAATAAGTTAAAAGATATTTCATTGGTCCTGTACAGAACAATAAGTGTTCCTTACTGGTATTTTCCATGGAGTGGTTACCTTGAGAGATGTTCTGCTTTTTAAATTTGAAACATCTTATTCCACAGGTATGAAAGAATAGGAAAATAAGAAGATTTCTCATTCTCACTTATTACTGCAATCCCACTGAAACCATAATCATTCAGTCTAATGAAAGATATTAAGCTGATTTATAACAAAATTGTTATCAAGTGCTGTGAAATCCAAGTACTATTGTCATAATATTCACAATGCTTAAGACATTCAAGAAACTCTAGGTGTTTCTATGTAGCACACTGGAAAATTTTATTCTGTTACAAGAATGAAGGTACCTGCTCCCCAAATCTTTATCTTTTCCAGTCACAAGAATTATGATGATTAAACACATACCCATTCACACATGCATGCACACACACATTTAGCCACTGGGCTCCAAGATTTCATTTATAATTTCACATAAAATATCTAGAGTGGAATTTATTTCTTTAAAAATATTTGTATGACCCTTAAGAGAAGTGAGTTACAGTGCATCACACAAAGGATAAGAAAGATGGGTTTTAGGGGAAAGGACATGAAAATTTTTGAAATGATAAATCAGGACTTTATAAAAATGATTTACTAATGATTGGCCAAGGAATCTATGGAATAATTATGTGTATTTATGGTCATTTCCTATTATTTTCTGGGCTGTGTGCATTCCACATCCCAAGACCAACCTTTGGTGTTTTTATTTTTTCAAAAGACTTTAGAAAATTTTCAAAATTCATAGAAAGAAAGAAAGTTTTGATGAAAGAGTGACACAGTATTCAATAGAATATGAAATGATGAGTGAAAATGGAAAATAAAAAAAGGAAATGAATACATTTGGAGTGGCTCTAAGGACACAAGACTCCTCACTCTTCCCTTGGGACTCTCACATATATTGGTAACACAGGATTTTCCAGAGATCTGGGATGAACTTTTTATCTCGAATAAAGTATTTTTATTTGTATAGAAAAGAAGTGGCCTGGTAGGTAGGTAACTTGAGGACACTCAGTGAAACAGTAATGGAAATTAGGTTTTGAAGTCAATAGGTAAAAGTTTAATTTCTAGATCTGAGAGTTACTTGCTGCGTGGTTTTTGGTAAGTCATTTGAAGTCTGTGACTTAAAATGATCTCATAGCAGTAATTATTCCCACCTTTCAGTAATACCATAAGAATAATAGTATCTAGAATATATTAAACACTTAAAATGTCTCAGATGTTGTTTTCAATATTTTATATACATTATCTCATTTAATCCTCGCAACAACCTGAGAAAATGTTGGACTTTCATCTCCATTGTATACATAAGAAGATTAAAGCACACAGATCTAAGAAACGAGATTACATAATGAACAAGGGAGAACCAGTGTTCAAATTAGTCTGCTTTAAGAACCTACACCCCTAACTACTTTATTCTATTGCCACCAATGTTTTAACCATGGATAAATAATTTTAAAATACTAGATGCTAAATAAATCAAGGCTCATTTTATTATATGTTTAATAGCTAAATTGTTTTCCATTACCTAGATAAGTGACTGAAACATAATAGACCCCCTACGTATTTAATGTATGGGTGAATAAATGAGTTACAAATTAAAGTATTTCAAGAAAACATTGACCCTATTAATATTTTAATTTTTATTTAAGATACTTTTTTATTTTGATGAATAAAGACGTGATATATAACTAAATAAGAATCGTTTTAATGAAATAAGTATTTAATAATATTTAGGTCTTTGGAATATTTTATATGTTAAATTTGAATTTGCAAATTTGAAATTTTATTGCAACATTATTAAGACCATTAATGTATGTGGTAAAACTTGTCTTCATACACTATACATGGTCAATATCAGGCAATTTGCAAACAAACGTTTAATTAGACTTTAGTGGTTCAAAATTTTAAAAGTGCTACATATATGTACAAGCTATTCTTTTATGACATATGTGCACAAAAAGTATATGCATGTGTATACATATATATATGTACACAAACACACCTAGATGCACACATACATGTACAAAAATGGCCATGTCCTCTGTAGGAAAACATTAGCCCTTAATGTGAATTATACTTCTTTCCCTAATAGGCTTAGCGATTGCTTAGTTGAAAGTCCAATTAGCTTAAAGAAAGCATTTCATTTTTGGTAGTTTGCTCTTGCTATTGGAACTAGCAGTATTATGCTGTAATTAGAGATAAATATTAACTTTATTGTACCTAGACCATAAACAACAAAAAAAGGAAGTTTGGTCTCCCATTATCTGACCTTTCACCAAGTTCTATGGTTTCTATGATAGGCTATTTTAATTAACTAAAAACTGATGATATTTTAATCTCCTAAAGGTGAAAACTTTATAATTTCTTTTTAAGATCTTAGTGCATGCCAAATTGTACTAAATCGGAGCAAATATTTCAATAGTCATATATATTTTACTTAAATAATCTCTCATCTCATTTTTATATCGATTGCATGCTTTACCATAAAGTGACTTCAGCAGGAAAATGTAGCAATACAAATTCATCAAATATCAACTTTTTAGTAAAGAAGTAGAAATCATTTTTAACCACTCTTCTTCGTACTTTGAAAGAAAAATTGATTAAATAAAAGAAATTCTATTGTGATAGTGAATCAATATATATGATCTATCATATTACTAGACAAACATATATTATAACACCAAACAAATACATTCCATCATGAGTCAACATGATACTTCTTTCTGAAACATGCTGCTCTGAGCCACTCTGACTTCACTATTGCCCAAGGGAGGCCCCAGAGCTTCCCTGGAAGACCGTTAGCCTTTGCTGACTGATGTACCATAATCAACTGCCCATCTGTAAGCACCACTCAGCAAGCCGAGGTCCACTTCCAGAGATGAAAATCACTGAGAGTGTTTACGAATAACCGTTTATTACCATCCATGGGGCCTTTATAATTAAAATTGTCTGTGTTCCTAATTTGCTTTTGAGTGAGATTCAGAAGAAGAGGGATATTGCTATAAAATGACACAGTCACGGATTTCATTACTGTCCTCACAGGGAACCATTTGTCTTTCTATAGTACCCTCTTATGTTTTTTCATCTGTGACTGATCTGATGTTCAGTTTTGGAAAGTAGTTCTAATCCCTATAGATCCTAATCATAGGAATCATAGTGATCGTCAAATCAATCACTTACGATGATTTCTACCAGGCTCTTTGTAGCTTTGTAGATTTTATGTCACAAGAATATGAGTTTAAAGACATTAAATGAATTGCTCAGGGTTAAATAGTAGCGACTGCAGAGATTTAAACTCAGGACTATCCACAGGACCATAGTCTTGAGCTTTTTCTCCTCACTATACCAAGTGAGGGTTCACGATCTTCTGGGACAGAATTAAGTAAATTGCTATTCTTTCAACCTTCCGGGGCTAAAATTTTGCTCTAACTAGATAATGTGTTCGTGTAATAAAATAGTTGGCTAGAACAATAATAATATGATATTATATATATATAATTATATATGTGAGTTATAAGAAGATAAAGATGGATCAGAGATAGCTTTATTCCCTGCGTAGCTAACAGGTAAACACTCATAGTCAAAAACATAGCCAGTGTCATATTATATAATTAATGATTGTATGGATTAGACCAGAAACATATGCATAATCATCTTTGACCATCTGTTACAAATATACATGCAAGAAATATAATGAATGATGTCATCTTAGCTATAAAGATAAGAACAAATTTTGCATAACATTGTGAATACACCTGCAATAACTATATTAGGTTTATCCCTGACAATGATGGACTCATGGAACAGCTGTAAAATGAAACATTGTATAGTCTTCAAACATATTTTTTGAAATTCGTAATTATTTGAGAAAATATTCATGGTATAAAATCGTAATATGAAGCTGGAGGCAATAATACTAAATATGCTGCATGTTAACACTTCCGTAATATAAATTTAGTCTCATATATTTACCAAAATAAAAAAAGGTCCAAGAAAACAGAAAGACACTTTTAATTTTTAATTTTTTTAATTTTTTATACTTTTCTTTATTAAATCATAGTTGCATACATTAATGCAGTCATGGCGTATGATATGCTAGTTTTATATACAATCTGAAATATTTTCATCAAACTGGTTAACACAGCCTTCACTGCACCGTTTTAGTTACTGTGTTAAGACATTTATATTGTACATTTAGTAAATTTCACACATACCCTTGTAAGATGCGCTTTAGGTGTTGTCCCACCAATCACTGTCCCTCAACCCATCCTCCTCTCTCCCCTCCTCTCCCACTCCCCTTTCCTGATTTTCTTGGGTTATAATTGGGTTATTAACTTTCATATGAAAGCTATAAATTGGTTTCATAGTAGGACTGAGTACATTGGATACTTTTTCTTCTATTCTTGAGATACTTTGCTAAGAAGAATATGTTCCAGCTCCATCCATGTAAACATGAAAGAAATAAAGTCTCTCTCTTTCTTTCAGGCTCATAATATTCCATGGTGTAAATGCTCATCTTCCTTAATCATCAGAGAAATGCAAATCAAAACTACCTTGAAATACCTTCTAACTCCAGTAAGATTAGCCCACATCACAAAATCCCCAAACCAGAGATGTCGGCATGGATATAGAGAAAAGGGAACACTTCTACACTGCTGGTAGGAATGCAAACTAATACATTCCTTTTGGAAAGATGTTTGGAGATCACTTAGAGATCTAAAAATTGACCTGCCATTTGATCCTACAATTCTGCCACTAGGTATATATCCAGAAGACCAAAAATCACATTATAACAAAGATATTTGTACCAGAATGTTTATTGCAGCCCAATTTATAATTGCTAAGTCACGGCAGAAAGACACTTTTAACGGCTATCCTGGGTTTGAAGAATTATAGATCACCTTTGGTTTTGATGCTATTCCATATTTTTCCAAATTTTTATTTCATTTGTTATTTTTTTAAGACAGAGTCTCGCTCTGTCACCCTGGGTAGAGTACTGTGGCATCATAGCTCACAGCAACTTCAAACTCCTGGGATAGAGAAATCCTCTTGCCTCAATCACCTGAGCAGCTGGGACTACAGATGTGCACCACCACACTCAGCTAGTTTTTCCTGTATTTACAAGAGACACAGTTTTTCTCTTGCTCAGACTGGTCTCCATTTCCCGAGCTCAAGAAATAATCCATCTGCCACAGCTTCCCAGAGTGCCAAGATTACAGGCAAGAGCAACTCCACCTGGATTTTCCAAGTTTTTAAAACTTTAATATTATAAAATCATTACAAAAAAGAGAAATGTCACATATACATTTCAAGATCCTAAAAATTATGAAATATATATTTTAAGCACAACTTTTGTTCTTTACTCATATAATTCTTTTCCTCAACTCATCAGTCTAATAACTTTCTACTTTATTTATATTTTATCATGAATATTTAAATACAGATATAACTTACTTTCCCTTTCTATTTGACAAAAATGACAATGTTACCTAAGTAGTATGATTTATTAGTTCTTGGTTAGAACGGCCACAAGGTTATGAAATTAAATGCAGAACTGATTCCAAGACAAATGCTGTTTAACTGGGAAACAAACTTTAACCCTCAGCAGACAATAGAATTTCAGTATAAGTCTAACTTAATCAAAGACCAAAGCAAACCAAGACAAAACAAATCAATAATTACATAAATTGAGTCTTCACAATCATCTTGATTCTTCCACATTTTTTAAAACCTCAGAAATACAGGGTGTCCATAAAGTTTGCATGCAATTTACAATGGCATATTTAAAATAAATATGTTTATGTTTTAGTTTCAAATGCAAGATTCAGGAAGAAGGAGTATGTCTCCCTCTTTCTGCCTATTACCACTGCCTAATACAGTAAGTGTTCAATACATGTCTTTAATAAATTAGTACACAATTGCTTCCAAATATATTCAGACACTGAATTTAAGGAAGTTTACATTAAGTAGGATATGTACTCCTATTTTTTTTTTTTGAGATAGAGCCTCAAGCTGTGCCCCTGGGTAGAGTGCTGTGGCATCAAAGCTCACAGCAACCTCCAACTCCTGGGCTCAAGCAAGTCTTCTGCCTCCACCTCCCAAGTAGCTGGGACCACAGGTGCCCGCCAAAACGCCTGCTATTTTTTTGGTTGCAGCCATCATTGTTGTTTGGCGGGCCCAGGCTGGATTCAAACCCGCCACCTTAGGTGTATGTGGCTGGCGCCTTAGCCACTTGAGCCACAGGCACCGAGCCCATACTCCTATTTTTTTAAAGAAATATTTTTTTAGGAAAATCTGTAGCCAAATAGGATAATTTAGTAATAAAATATTGTGAATCCTAAATATTTATTAAATAAGAAAAATAGAAAAATAATCATTGTTCTGTTATTTTCAATAAAATTTTCCTAATAAAAAATTTAAACATCT
>CAUYQV010162526.1:0-18579 GCA_963574575.1 Galagoides demidoff | reverse complement strand
CTCTCCCTCTCTCTCTCTCTAGCATCTTGATCCAGTCCGTGAAGATAGGCCGCGGCTATTTCGCCATGCTGAGGGAGGAGAGTGTGCTGAAAAAGAGGCAACAACAACTTCAGAAACTGAAAGAGGAAGAAATAAATAAATTCCAACCAGCCAAAAAGATGTCGGAAATCCACTACAGAGACACCTTGTTGAGGTAAGTGGACCCTGCAGGTGCGGCACTGATGGTCTTGGGAAGGACCACTGAGTGTGAGCTGGGCTGAGTGCTGTCCCAGAGCAGGAGCCACCTCTCAGCTTGAAGTCTAACCGGCCGTCCCCAACCCAACAGCCGTGGACGGGTACTGGTCCCTGGCCTGTTGGGGACTGGGCCACATAGCAGCATGCGGGCGGCCGGCAAGTGAATGAAGGTCCATCTGTACTTACCGCTGCTCCCCATCGCTACCAGCACCGCCGAGCTCCACCTCCTGTCACACCAGCAACAGCGTTAGATTCTCAGAGGAGTGTGAACCCTTCCGCAAACTACACATGCAGGGGATCTAGGTTGCAAGGTCCTTAGGAGAATCTGATGCCTGTGATCTGAGGTGGCGATTTAGTGCACTTGAACCATCCCCCAAACATCCTCCCAGCCCCCAGTCCATGTGAAAAATTGTATTCCATGAAAATGATCCCTGGTGCCAAAATGGCTGGGACCCCTGCTTTCGTCTAGTGCGACTACCTTCCAGCCTCACCTTCTGGTATTTAGTGGAATATCTTCTATGTCTGTCCTCGTATCCCATGCTAAGATCTACATGAAGAGGTACATGAGAAATCTTTCTGGTCCCCAAATGTGCCTCTTTCCCTCCTTCCCAGGCCTTTCTCCATGCTGTTCCTGGGACCTTAAAAATCTGTCCTCACATCTTCCACCTAAAGTTCTACTTACCACCAAATGCCCAGCTTATATGCTGCCCTCTCTTGCTATCTCCTGGATTTCAGCCCAGGCAGCTCCTTGTACAAAATGCTACTTAATTTTACCTTTTAAAATAGTTAATTGTATGTTCTGTAATTTTTGACTAAATTTAAAAAAAAAAATTTGAAATAGAATAGGGGTTCTGGTCCAAGATACCCTGAAGTTTGGAGTGGGTGGGAGGACTGGACACTTATTAGGGACCTCTTTAAAGCTCAAGGGTCCAGGTGATGGATGAGAACCCAGACTGTAAGACCACATGGAGGTAGGTATATTCCCAGGCACCCCTCTCCTGAATCGTGGCCCTAGGGATCCCAGGTTATTGTGGGAGGGCTCTCCTCTTTGAATTCTCATTTGTGTGAACCCCAACCTATGATTTCTGTCCCTGTTTTATTCCCTGTGAAGCTATTATAAGAAAAGTTAACTTGGAATTGGCAAATACCCTTAGGACCAAAGAACTGGTTACCTCTCCGGCTTCCATTCTCTCTTCATTGTCAGCCTAGAGATTCCCATGCCCCCCCTTGGTCAGTTTCTTGACACTTCTAAGATTTTTTTTTCTTTTTTTGCTATTTTGTCCACCATTTTGGTATTTTTTACCCAAAGGGTTTGTCTAATAAAGCTAGCCTGATATTTGCATATTCATTTATGAACTCTTTTATTTATACTAAGATGAGAGAAAATACTTATGATTTGCGATCTCTCCTTCTTGCCTTTTTAAGGAGTGGATACCCTGAGGAGGAAACTTTTTTCTTTTTCTTTTTCTTTTTTTTTTTTATTAAGCAGGGAGAGTATGATGCATTCAATACAACTAACCTGATCCACTTAGGAGACACGTGACATGCAGAAGACTGGCTGGGAGGGTGAGCAGAGGGGACCCTTCAGAAGAGAGAGAAGAGGAAAGGCAGCCATTGGGGGGAAAAAACAGAGATTCTGCTATAGGTTTTTATGAGGTTCTGCCTCACGGAGTGAGAAGTAAATCCATTCTTCTCTTTCCCCACGAGATCCTCATTATGATGTCAGTGGTCTCTAGTGCATTGAGTCTTGGGCCTTTACATAAATCTCAATCAGTTGCAAAGCAAGTTTGTAGAGAAAGAAGACTGCCGCGATTCAGCCCTATTCTTGTTGCACAACTAACCACTATATGCCGAAGGCCTCCTGGTGGCCTGGAGATATGAAAAGGATGAAGGGAGAGCCCCTACCGCATCCAGCAGCACAGCAAAGTATCCTGTGGGAACACACTAACGTGCCCGGAGGGCCCATCCCCTCCTGTTCAGGGTGGAATGAGAATCTGGAAAGAATCCCCAGGGGTCTGACTTCTGAGCAAGTTCTTTAATGCTGAAAGGGAGTCACCTGGGCGACACAGAGAGGCATGTTTAAAAGACACCATCAATCTCAGCCCACGAAAAATTGCTGCAACCAGCATGTCTGGCTAGGAGGGTCCAGGCAAGAAAAGAAAGGGATGAGACTGTGTTGTCTTTTGCCAAAAGTCAGATTCTTTTTTAGAGTCAGAACTATTCAAATGTCCTCATCAGGGCTTGAAGGGGTACATGATACAGAGAAGGACACTCAGTGTTTCCACGAGGGTCCCAAGGGCTCAGCACAAGTTCTGTCTTTTAGCCTGAGCCCAAGGTCACTCGGTCATTCGTAGAGTCCTACTGACATCAGCCAGCTGGCAGCCTTTCCCTGGAATAAACTCATGGCTTTTTTTTTTTTTTTTTTGCTAATATAAGTTAGGCTTACATTAACAGGCAGACCCAATAAGCACTGGGGAAGGAGAACAACTATTAAAGATGTCCTTGTGCCTATTTAAATGGTCCAGGTGTAACATTCCAGTTGTTTAGATGGTGTTTTTAATCCATGGTCATGGACACAATTCTCCCCTCTCCAATCCATGTTTCAGTGTGTGAGACATGGTTTGTTTAAAGTTTCCTAAGTTTAAATATGCATGAGATTGCTCCTTTTGTAGACATCGGCTTGGTTATGTCTTATCTGGTGGATTCTATGAGCTGTACAAGGCTGGTTATTAAAATAAAACTGGAAGCTATTACTGCAACAGAACCACCAATTTCAGGGGTGGGAGACTGTTAAAAAATAGCATTAGGGGATTGCCTATATCAAGACAGTGTAGTAGTTAAGACAAGCCTTAGAGGAGGCCAGGACTTGGATTCAAGTTGTATGGGGATTCTGACAATCCTCCCATACAACTGTTTAACGTTGTTAAGTCCCTGCACCTCTGAGCCCTCCTTTTCTTTGTCCGTATGAATGGTACCAAGCTTCCAAGTTGGTTATATGGAGTAAATGAAATAGTACTTAACACGGAGTCCAGAACATAAAACACGCTGGGCAATTCTTAGCTATTATTATATGATAAAGTGAGTTTGGTCTTTCTAGGCCTCAATTACCTAAAATCTTTAAATTTATGGCTGAAAATCTTAATTTCCATGAAGGCTAACATGCACCTCACATCTAAGAGCTATACTTCTTTTTTTTTTTTTTTTTTTTTGAGACGGACCCTCAAGCTATCCCCCTGGGTAGAGTGCCATGGCATCACAGCTCACAGCAACCTCCAACTCCTGGGCTCAAGCAAGTCTCCTGCCTCCGTCTCCCAAGTAGCTGGGACCACAGGCGCCCGCCACAAGGCCCGGCCATTTTTTGGTTGCAGCCATCATTGTTTGGTGGGCCCAGGCTGGGGATTCGAACCTGCCACCTTAGGTGTACGTGGCTGGCGCCTTAGCCCATTGAGCCATAGGCGCCGAGACATGAGAGCTATACTTCTATAGATATAACCCTTGCCACAAAAGTATCAAAAATATGAGCATTCATTTATAAATATTTTTAACAAAGTATTTGATCCCATGTATTACAAAAGCAAAAGAGATTGTTCCCCACCCACCCATGTCCTACACACACCCACTCTGGATCTAAGACTATAGAATAAGTTCTTTCAGACAAAACTTTTAAGGATGACAAACTAGACTAGACAGAGAGAAAAAAAAAAATCAAGCATGTCCTAAAAGATTTCTCCCTGTAAATAGTCTTTCCCACTCTACTCCCGACCTCATTTTTCAGCTGCAGATTCAGCTGAAAAGCTGGGAGGGAAAAAAAAAAAACAGGTAGAATTTGTTTTATTATTGTGGCTGAGAAAAGACACAAAATAAGAGATTAAGGATATAAAATCTGGGTTAATTTCCACACCTCTTAGACCACAGGGAGAGACGGTTAACCTCTAAGAAGGATCCAGCAACGTCTTTGTGGCTTCCCTAGCTCTGGGGCTGAGTTAAGAGTCAGCGGAAATGACATTCTGAGGACTTAAAATCCAATTCTATCATTTGGTTAACTCTGTGACCCCAGGAGTATTTTCCAATTCTCACCATCCCCTCCACCAACCCTCTCCATCCCATTCCCCACCCTAAGTCAGAGTGATCTTTTCAAAATATAAATTACTCCCAGCTCACCAGCCTCCATGGTTGCCATTCCTCTCAGGACAAAGACAAAAGTCTGAGCAGTGGGGTCCAAGATCCTTGGTGGCAGCAGCCCGTAGCTAGCTTCTCCAGCCCCAGTCAGCCTCCTCTTCCTCCCTCTGTCTCAGCCACACTCCCCTCCTTTCCCACTCATGACAAGCTTCCCACCACAGGCTTTTTGCACATGCTGTTTCTTCTGGCTAAAAGACTTTTCCCTCTTCCATTCCCATTCAACCTTCATTTCTCAACTCAGTATATATTTTTGTTACGGTTCCTATTGCCCTAAACACCCACTCTAAAACTCATTCAATCAAGATAACAAACATTTCTCTCTCTCTCATAAACCTGCAATTCGAGTAGGGCTCAGAGGAAAAGAATTGTCACTGCTCCATACAACATTAGCCGAGGCAGCTTGAAGGATCAAGACAGCTCACTTACACAGGTGGCAGGTTGGTGAGCTGGAACTTGTGAGCTTTGCTCCTCTCCCTGCGTCCTCTTCACAGGCTGCCAGCTTCCTTACAACGTGGCAGCTCTGAGCATCTCAGAGCACAGGAAGAAGAGTTCCTGGAGCCTGGCATCCCACCACTCTGACACATGCTATTAGGACATTCAGTCACACAGCCAAAATCCAAGGAGAAAGTGGACATAGACCCACCTCTCCACTGGAAAAGTACTTAAGAAATTGGGAGGCTTGTTTGCAAATTGCTAACTCCTCCCACAGAAGTACAGTGTGCCCTGGCTTCCATTTCCATCAGATTCACTATTTTAGGCAGTTAAAGCACTTTCCCTCTGAACTCTTATCTAAGCTGTGTGTTTGGTTATGACCATCTTCCCCACTAGGCTCTAAGCTTCAAAGGGAGAGGCTGGGTCTGTCTCAACAATCCAATCAATTAAAGTACTTAGACTGAGGAGGCCTAAATTAGTAAAGAAAATGGGGAGTAAGAAACTGTGGGTGCCTGAGTCTGGGGCAACCCAAAGAGCACACATCTCAAGTAAACCAAGCCGCAATTCTCAATTCTTGGTTCCTTGATTCTCACCAGCAGAAACACCGGCCCAGACTGGCCAGAGCTTTCAAGTTTTTGAGAGTCAAAGCTTTTCAATTTTTATCTGATGTCTCTCAGTTTTAAAATATAAAGAATTGATTTGATTATACTCACATGCACACACACACAAAGTAATTAAAACATCTCTGTGAGCTAAATTTGACCATAAGCAAAAAATATATACCTATGACTCAAGTATGCTGGAAAAAATACTGTTTTATATAACTGAAATGGATTTTTCCATGATAGAGTAGAAGGAAAAAAACAACATTTAAATGTGGTATTAAATATCTGTTTCTGGAACACAGCTGAAAATATTTCTAGTCTGGCCCTTGAAAAAAATATTTCCAATCTTTAGTATGGGATCCTAACCACATCATTTATGTATTTATCTCATTTATTCTCTTTCCTCCTTCGAGAGAATATATGCTCTCGGAGGGCAGGGGGTTTAATCTGCTCTATTCATGAACTGCAATCTAGAACCCTAATCTCTCAAGCTGGGATGATTGCCTGGCACGGAGCAGGTGCCTGTTACTATCTGCCAAATAAACCCTAGCAAGAGATGAATCAATTTACCAGTGCTACTCAAGGCCGTGCACGGTGGCTCGTGCCTGTAATCCTAGCACTTTGGGAGACTGAGGTGGGTGTATTGCTTAAGCTCATGAGTTTGAGACCACCCTGAGCAAGAGGGAGACCCCATCTCTAAAAAAAAAAATAACCAGGTGTTGTGGCAGGTGCCTATACTCCCTGTACTTTGGAGGCTGCGGCAAGAGAATCACTTGACCCCAAGAGTTTGAGGTTGCTGTGAGCTATGATGCCATGACACTCTACCCAGGGTGACAAAGGGTGACTCTGTCTCAAAAAAAAAAAAAAAAACCCTGCTGCTCATCCATCGTATTCATTGTTCACTGTGTTTCTCCCTTTCTGCTTTTCCCCCTTCAGCACATATGAGGATGATAAGTTTAAGAAGTTGGGGGCTGGAGTCATTCTTCGTCCCTTCACTCCCGTCCACAGCTGCATCATTTCCCCCATGCTGCCCCAGGCTCACGTGTAAGTAGTCTCACCTCCGGCTCATTTGCTGTGCTAGCTTATAAATTGAAGCCAAGCTGAAATGACTCAGTAGGCTAACATGTTGGGAGCCAGTGAGCTGTTCCTTTGTCCTCTTGAAAGGGACATCAAGCCCGGAGCTGGCAAGGCTATTCAGTGTATAAAAATAACAGAAAGTAGACACAGTGGTTTAGAGCTAAGTGGCAAATCAGCTGGGACTGAGTCATTCCATTTCTTACCAAGCCAGACACTCTAATGTCAAATAGTTTGCAAAGCCTGATAAAATCTGTCTACAGCCCTCATCGAGCGTGTGCAAGAACGTCTCAGCCAGTGCTCAGGGGACACGTTTTCCCCAGAACTCAAGGAGCTATTTCCCAGAGTCTGTAGCTATTTCCCCTGTAGTCTTCCGACCTAAGGCAAGAACTCGTCACTGCACAGTGTAACTGGGGCTAATCGACCCCCCAAAGAACACTCTTGCTTTCTGAAACCTTGACATTCTGTTCCCCTTGTGTCTATTTCAAAGAATCTCAAGCCCGACTTTTTCTTTTTCACTATAGTTAGCACTTTTCAGTTGGAAGATTTCAGGCACAGAGATAGAAGCTTATGAGTCTAGGGCAAGGTTTTTCCACCTTGACGCTAATTGACATGTTGGAATAAATAATCAACTCTTTCCTGTGAAGGGCTGTCTTGTACATCACAGGATGTTTAGTAGCATCCATGGCCTCTACCCACTAAATGCCAGTAACTCCTCTCCCTCCAGCTATGACCACCAAAAATGTCCCCTGGGGGCAAAGCTGCACACCACACTCTACATTGAGAACCACTGCCTTGGGCAATTGAATTCATTTCAGGTAATGATTCTAGTCTTCTCTTCTCATTTATTGAATGTTTATTAGGCTCCTGCACTGTTCACAGTGACAGTGGCCACTCTGTAGGCATTACCTCATTCAGTCCTGTCGGCCTCTCTAGGGTGTAGGTGTATTATCCAGGTGAGAAAGCAGAAGCTCAAAGAGGTCTACTCATCTACTTAAGGTCACAGAGTTCAGTATGTGGCTGCACTAGGTTTTAAGCCAGGTCTGCCTGACCTCATAGCCTGAGCTTTCATTACTACGTACTACATACAAAGTGTATCCCAGAGACTTGACTTCAGAGAGCTCATAATATATTTGGAGAGCCAAGTCTCCTGTACTTAAAGACTAAAGAAATGCAAGAGTGAAATCAAAAGACAAGATGGCAGACAAAAGAAGATCATTAGTAAGAGCACTTAGTTCATGAATGGAAGATGCAACAATGGCACCATCTTCATCACCAGCACCATCAGCTTCACCAACACCATTACCATCATCATCATCTTGTATTGGACAATCCTGATCCCTCCCTAATACTTCAGCCTTTGACGAGCCCCAACCCCACCTCACCCTACTTTCCTCCAACCTCCCTTAGATTGATACCATGATTGGCTTCTTGACAGAGCCATTTTTTCAGGGATATTCCAACGCGCAGCCCAAGCTTGATATTCTCAAAGCATCTCCTTGCAAAAACAGACCTTGCAATTTCTCATGATGTGCCTTGGAAACGTGCACTTACGCCCATCTCTCCCATAGTCAAGCCTTCTGAAACCACCTGGTATACATCACTTGAATCTGAATCATCTAGGGATATGGGTGGGAGCAGAGAGAAAATGCCTTGGGAAATGTATGTTCTTGGTCCCCTCCCATGACTCATTTGGTCTGAGCAAATTGAGTTGTAAATCAGCTAAGAAGTGACTGGAGAGAGCTTATGTTAATAGTGATGATGATGATGGTGATGTTGTGCCCTAGACCAAAGGTCAAAAAACTTTTTCTTATGAGCCAAAGAATAAGTATTTTAGGCCTCACTTGCATGAAAGACACAACAATGGAAGTGGCTGTGTTCCAATAAAGTTTTATTTACAAAAACAAGTGGCAGGTCTACTGGCAGTATATTGCTAACCCCTGCCCTGGACTGAAGGCTGCCCTTCCTTCTTCTTGGTTATTAAAGGCCTGTAGCTTCATTTGATGACTGAATCAGTCATCCTTGGCTATATTACAGACCACCTCAACATGGAGTACCTTAAAACAATAGCCATTCTTCTGGGTTGTTTTGCTGGCCAAGCCAGCTGGGCTGATCTTGGCTAGATTTGCTTATGTGTGTGCACCCAGCTGATGGGGAAGCTGGAGGTTGGCCAATCTAGAATGGCCTCATTCACAAGTGTACTGGGTGATTGGTTTTTGGCCAGGGTGACAGGAGTATTTCTGAACATCTGGTAGGCTAACCTAGGCTTATTCAGATGGTAGGCAGAGAGGGTTCTAAGGATAAAGAGCATAAGTATCCTAAGCTCCTTGAGGCTTTGGCTCAGAATGGACAGAATGACCTGGGCACATTCTACCGGCCAGATCAAGTCATCAGGCCAGCCCAAATACAAGGAGAGGAAAGACTCCACCTGTTAATGGGGGTGTGGATGGGGGTGTGAAGTGGTAAAGTCACATCACAAAGTGTGCAAAGCAGAAAGGGATGGCATAGCTGTAATCAGCCTACTACCAAAAGGCATCAGGGCAGGCCCTGGCCAGTCAATTCCTGAATTCTCAGTTGTCACATCAGCCAATGCAGATCAGAGCCTAGTTAGTCCCTTCAATCCCAGTGTGATTGATCTCAAAACTGGCTGATAATTCTGAATTGACTGTGTGTGGAGATCAAGTCAATCATTTCACGGGAGACTTGACCTTTATATTTTAAAAGGGGAGCAAGTGATCTAGAAGTGAGAAACAGCCCAGCATTTCCCTCCTAGATGATAGGGCTCCCCATAGCCTTTTGGGGAGCATTTGTGCAGCCAGTGCAGTGTCTACAACCTGCATCCGGATTTGCCCTTGGCAATCGGCATGGGGTCCTTGGAATGGCTTTGAATGCATTTTCTGATTTCTCTTAGTAAGAGGGAAAAAACATTCTCTTCTCAGAGATGTCTGTGCCCACTGGCATTCCGGTTGGTACAGCAGTTTTAATAGAGTGAGCTATTCAGGTATGCTGACCACTGGTGCTTGCCTAGAGTTCTGAGCTCAGGGATCTCCAAAGCAGGCTTTGTACATCCCCATTCAGCATTTTCACCTATTATGCCCTGCATTTAAGAAAATGAACACATTCTCTTTTAATTTCATAAAACCCAAACACAATTTTATGAGCTGTGTGATGACCTGACACACGTTTATCATGGGAAGGGACCAATTTCTGTCAAGCAGGTATCTGGGGACTCTTTGTATTTTAAGTTTGTTTCACTGCAGATTAGATGAATGATTATCAGGTTGGAGATAGTTTTTATAATAGAGAGAAAGGGCCACAGCCACGGGATGAAACTCTATTCTGATGAAAAGCAAATCTTTAACCTATAACAAGAGACATCAGCATATTGTAGTTAAGAGCAAGAATTCCAGAGCCAGACTGCCTAGGTCAGATTCCAGCACTGCCATCTGCTAGCTTTCGGGACCTTGGGCAAGTTACATGACCCTCTACACCTTGGTTTTCTCATCTGCAAAGTGGGGGTAATAACAGTTCCTCTTCACAAAGTTTTTTAAGGAATTGAAATTAGTTAACGGATGCTGAGCACTTAAAACAGCATCTGGCACAGAGTAAGAACTGTAAGGGAAGTATTTACTATTACTACTATTTTGTTGTTGTTGTTGTTGTGACTACTCTTCACCATCTCAGTGATTCTGTAGAGAAGAATCATGCTCAACTTAGCAGCTCAGAAAATTTCAGCTCCAAACCAATTCATTCCCACCACCTTCCATTCAGTAACCAGAAAAACATTGAGCCTACTCTGTGCCCAGCACAGGGCACCCTATGGTGGGCAAGACTCTTTAGCTTGTAGCTTGATGGGCTGGAGGGATAAGTAAACAAGTAGCTTCAATAGAGCGGGAACTTGAACATGGGGACAGGGGACCCCCTGTGGATAGAGATACTTTAAATGCTCCTTAGAGGTAGCCTAACCCTGACCTGGAGCAATCAAGGAGGGCTTCCTGGTGAAGGTGGTATCTGTGCTAAAGCACAATCACAGAGAGGTGAACAAGGAAGTAGAAGGAGAATATATATCAGGAGCAGAGAATAGTGCTAAGCACTTGACCCCACCCTCACACTCCCCTTACAAAGGAGGTACTACAATTACCGCCATTTTATAGATGAAAAAACTGAGGCTTAGGGAAGTTAAATACTTTGGCCAAGGTCACATAGCCAGTAAATGACAAAGCTAGGATTTTAACCCAGGAAGTGCAAAGGGATAGCATAGTAAGCTTGACCAATTGAGCAGAATTTTGCGAGGCTGCAGATAGCAGCCCAAGAAACAAGTGGGATGACCCGAGGCTGGAGAGGTGGAGGAGGGCTCATGTGTGACAGTACGCTCATTTGCTAGGCTTGCCACTATAAAATACCAGACCAGGGGGCTTGAAAAACAGAAATGTGTGTTTTCTTACCCTTCTGAAGTTTGTTAAATTCAAAATCAGGGTGCTGTCAGGATTGGTCTCTTCCAAGGCCCAATTTCTGCTGGTCTCAAAGACAGCTGTCTTCTCTCTGTGTCCTCACACGGCCTTTTCTCTGTGCACAGAGCCCTAGTGTCTCTCTGCATGTCCAGATTTCCTCCCTTACAAGGAAGGGAGGAATGGGTAGTCAGATGAGATTAGGGCCCACCCTAACAGCTTCATTTTTAACTGTGTCATCTCTTTAAGGGCCCTATCTCCAAAATACAGTCATACCCTGAGGTACCGGCATGAGGGCTTCAACAGATGAAAGGGGCGGTTCTCTATTTAGTCCATTATAAAGGATTTAGGGAGTGTGAAGATTTGTAAGCAAGGGAGGGAAAGGGTCAGGTTTGCACCTATTTTTGCCACCTGCAGAAGTGAAGGTGATGCTCACGTGTGCCCATTCCTGGCCCCACCCTCTGACCAAGCAGACCCCACCTCACCAGTTAGCTCCGTTTGAGTATTTCCCTGCCTCCCCCACACATATGCAAAGCCCAGGTCTGCATTTGCTCCAAGCTATTAAACAGAGAGGGGGTAGGCATCTCCTCTGGCCTTTCACAAATCCCTGTGGTTATGGGGATGGTGTAAGGAGGTGCTTATGGCCCAGTGCCACCCACACAGCACAGCTGCTGCTGCCATTGGCCAAATACTGAGCATGGTCCAAAATGCTGTTAGCTACAGGGCCCAAGACGGTGTATAAGGGGGAAAAGAGACAAGAACTAAAAGGGCTGTGGACTTAAGGGTACTTAAGATGAGAAGTGAGAGGAAATTATGTGCTTAGTAAATAATCTGTGGAAGGAGAAATTTCCAGAGAAGAAAAGAGAGAGAGCTGCTTCCTCTAGTTTTCCTAAGACTTGACAGGCATGATGACCAATCCATAACAGCGGGCTGGGAGGACCAGGGGTGAGTGAAAAGAACACCTCTCCAGGGATAAGCCAGGATAACCCTGGGCCAGCTCCACACCTGCATTTGGGCCCCACCTTCTGAAGTTGCCTTCCTGGAACAAGGGAGGGTAGGTACCTTCCTGCCCCTGCAAACATCAGGCCTAGAAACCCTGGGGAGTGTTGATCAGCCGGGGTGAAGTTTCAGAGAAAAGCAATTACACAGGTTCCTAATGGAGGCATTAGTGCAAGAGAAGAAATGATGGGGGGGAGGAGGGCAGCTGGCCAGGGCTCCAACTTGTTTCCAGGAAAAAGACAGGCAGCAGGTTAACCCTCTCCTGACCTCACTCTCGGGGTGACCACTACACTGGCTTCATCAGCACCAGGTCCATGGGAACACAGTCTTTGGGGTTAAAGAGACCCTGGTCCATATCCTCACTAATCCTAACAGTGTGACCTTGGGTCACTCACTGCACCTCTCTGAGCCAAATGTCCCTCATTGTAAACAGGAGGTGGGAACAGTATGCTTCTTATAGAGTTGCTGTGAGCTCTAAATGAGATATTAAGACACTATCTCTGTCACCAACAAGCTATGTGACCTTGAGTAAAGTGATTGTACATCTCTGAGTTTATAAATAAAACTTTGTTGGAATACAACCACACCCATAATAATAATTCATACCCAAGTACATTATTAGGAGGATTAAAAAACGTATATTTACATAGTGCCTAGCTACATTGTAGGTATTTAATACAAGGTATCAAAAAAAAATCAGAAAACATAGGTTAGACATATTTTTAAACAATGTTTTAGTTAACATTTTTAAATAATGTGTTCAACATGTTTTTCTTCAATATCCAGCTACATTTTCAGGCAAAGGACTTATAAATTTAAAGCAATGCATCCAATTTTTAATGTAAGAGGGGAATACAATTAATACATGCGTTTCCCTGTGTCTCCAGACATTTTGCATACTCTTGTTTATTGTACTTTTATCAGATTAACAATTGGGCACCCGTGGGATATTAATTTCCTTCAAGCCTCTCGTTCGCCTAAATCAAGACCTCTGTCTGGGGATCCCTCCTTAGTCTCTGGCTCCTGCACAGCAAATTCCCAGTAACTGGCATAGTCTTATCTCATTTCAAATTATGGCTCTGCCACCTACTGGCCTAGTGACCTGGCACGATCAGGCTCTTCTGAGCCTCCTTTCCTCTTCGCTAAAATGGGGTCAGTGGACATCTCATGGAGCCATTGCAAAGACCTAATCAGGTGATGTATGCAAAATACTTACACATGCTTGAGTCATGGTGCCAGCTCTCAAACTGGATACCAGCACGATTACTATCATTATGGCTACTATAGGGAAGAATGTTGTTCTAACAGGGTCCCCCTGTGCTCCCTCTCTCTGTCTTTGCAGTGAGCCCCTCTTCCGCCAGCTCTGTGCCCTCCACTGGCTTCTGGAGGCCCTGACTATCGACCACACTCATCACACCATGAAGCCCGTGATCACCTGCTGGAATCCAAAGTATGCCTTGGCCCTTCAATTGCCCTAAACTAGCAGTAGACCAGGCAGTGGGGAAGGGTCTCCTAGGTGTTCTTCCCCTCCTTTTGCCATTTTTGGTGAGTGGCTTGCTTTAGGTCCTCTGTGGGGTCCAAACAGGGGAGAATTGGAGTCAGCTTATATAGAATCAATAGAACCAATTGTGTATGTCTCCTTCCAGAATCTCTTCCCAACTCCACCTTCAGTAACATCACATTTGTACTTTGAAATCAATCAGCCACAGTGGAAGTGTTTACACCATAGGAATGGGCAAGTGATACCAGCACACTTCTGGTGGATTTCTCTCCAACTCTCTCTTGAACTGTGACTCTCCAGCCCTATTCTTTTCCTTCTTCTCTCCTTCCCTTTTGTTCTTCCTTTACTCTTTGTCCTTATGTTCCTACTTTTTCTCAAGGTTTTGTTTTGTTTTATTGTTTTTCCAACATATATTGGTTCCACTTGGACCCAAAGAAATACTTGATATTCAGGTCTCAGGAGCAGCTAGCTTGGCCCAGGCAAAAGCCCCAGAACATGTTTTCTAAGCCAAGAGAAGTGTTAGATGTATGTATCCTCACCAGAGGGAAGGGCTCACACAAAAAGCTTTGAGGTCATTGTTGCAGGAACCACATAGTGCACTCAGGTGCAGAAAAAGGAACAGACAGGCATGTGAAGACATTAGTTCTTTAATAAGAGTAAGGTTGTCTGTAAGAATGGGGCTAAAAATGATAAAGAACCATGACTTGAGGAACTGGATTTGCACTGTGATAATCACAGATGAGTTAAATAAAATATTTGCCTACGTCCAGTGCTAACTTTCCCCACCCTGACCCCCCTCTCGCCATCCTGCCTTCCAAGTGGATTTTTTCTTCTTCTTCTTCTTCCTCTTCCTCTTCCTCTCCTCCTCCCCCTCCCCCTCCCTCTCCCTCTCCTTCTCCTTCTCCTCCTCCTCCTCCTCCTTCCTGAGTAGTAATCAATTCCTTCTCCATGAAGACATTTACCACCCATTCCCTAAATCCCCAAATCCCCTCCACTCCCAAAAGCCCAGATAAACAACCTCAGATACAACCAGAAATATAAATCTCCCATATAACAGATAACTCCAATTGATTCGGTTTTTGCTTCAGGTGAGTTTAAAACTATAATTTCCCTTGATACAAGTGGTTTGCAAACTTTATTTATTTTTAAACAGCAGAAATTTATTTTTTAATGGAAGCCCCAGTAATATAAAACAGATGTTTTTGAAATGGAATTTCTACATAAAACAAGAAGTTTGGGGGCTGGAGAGAACTGGGGTGGGGTTTTCCAACCTGTTCCCATCTCCCCCATGGCACCCCAGTTATTTCAAAATATCCTGTGTGGCTCCCAGAATTTATTTGACAGCCATGGGAACTTTCCCATGCATAATTTATTTTTCTTTAAAATAAAACTGAGCATTAAGTTAATACAACTTATTCTTAAGGAAATTTTTCCAAAATTTTACAAATATATATATGTGTGTGTGTGCGTGTGTGTGTGTGTGTGTATTTTTTTTTCTTTTTGAGACAGACTCTCACTTTGTCATCCTGGGAAGAGTGCTGCAGCATCATAGCTCACAGCAAATTCTTGGACTTGAGCAATCCTCTTGCCTCAACCTCTTGAGTAGCTAAGACTACAAGCACCTGCCATAATGTCCAGCTAGATTTTCTATTTATAGCAGAGACAGGGGTCTCACTCTTGCTCAAGCTGGTCTAGAACTCCTAAACTCAGACAATCTACCCACCATGGCCTCCCAGAGTGCTAGGATTACAGGCATGAGCCACCACACTGGGCCAAAAATTTTACAAGTATATAAACTATGCAAGTCTTCCTTACCTCCCTGAGGCCCCCTCCACAGAGAACACTCCATTTAAAGGTTTAAAGCTGTGATCCACAACCCCCAGGCTGTAGACCAATACCAGTCCTTGGCCTGTTAAGAACCAGCCTGCCCAGCAATAGGTGAGCAGCCAGCCAGTGACAAAGCTTCACTGTATCACAGCTGCTCCCCATCACTCAAACCATGACCTGAGCTGTGCCTTCTGTCACATCAGCAGTGGCATTAGATTATCAAAGAAGCGGGGACCCTACTGTAAACTGTGTGTGTGAAGGATCTAGATTTCACACTCCTTATGATCATCTAATGCCCCTACCTCCACTGTCCATGGAAAATTTGTCTTTTATGAAACTGGCTCCTGGTCCTTAGACCACTGGTCTAAGTTAGGTCCTTCTAAATCTCTCTAATGCCTTTCTTTCATAAATATACACAGACGCTTTTTTAACAGAAATGGGATCATACTTCTATATTGTTCTCTACGTGATTTTCCTCCTTTTACAGTGGCTCACAGACATTTTCTGTGATGACACGGTATGGACAAAGCTTCTGCATTCTTGTAACAGGAGCAGAGTAATCTATCATATGGATGGAGCATAATTTAGATAACCATTTCTCTACTGACAGACACAGAGTCATTCCCAAATTCTTGACATTTTAAATATGAAACATCCTTAAACCTATCTTTTATGCCCAGTTACAAATATTTCCATTGGCTGAATTCTGAAAAGTGGGAGTTTCTAAGTAAAAGCAACATCTGTTTTTTCCTCACAGTTGACTGCTTAGATTCTAAGAAAAAGACCTCTGTGCTAGTGGGTATCTAATGGACTTTTTATCTCTCCGAGCAAGCCACCAACAACATTTTGCCTCCAACATATGAGCATCCATCCCCCCAAAGAGAGGAAAGAATATCATGTAGAATTTGGATTGAGAAGAAAAAAAGGACCATCTTTATTTTCTTTGGTTGGTGTTAGAAATGTGCTTGGTACTGTTAACTGCAGTAAAAGGACATAGTGGTCACATTGAGAGTAGATGGTGTTCTACCACGACTTGTAAGCACAGTTCTATAAAAGCAGAACCTGAAGCTGACCTAGCCAGATCTGAGAGGAAAATGCCATCCAAGTAAAGATTCCCCTAGAAACTAGAGTTATTGGTTGAGGTTTGTTGTTTCTAATTGACCATATCCTCCTGGTGGGGATTTTATTAGCTTGAGATCAGTGGTGTGCTGGTAAATGTCTAACAAGCAGTTCTGTAGGAGGGAAGGAGCCATGATTCGTAACAATGCCAATGTCCATGGTGTAAATACTCCCACCATGGCTGATTCAGGCTTACCAAGATGATGTCACTGAACTTGGATTTAGGAAGAGATGCACAAAATCAGTCCTGGTGAGACAGTATGAGACACCTCCAGACCTCCACCATTTCTGAGGTTTTTCAAATTATGAATCGGGAGAAGGGGTATAAGTTTCCTAAAAAGGGCCAGAAAACATCTTTTTAGTTAGCCAGAAAGCAGGATATCTTCTCTTTAATGCTTTACCCCTATTTATGATATTTCACCCTTATGCTATAGTGTGTATTTTCCCAAATCTTCAAATACACTTTTTTTTAAAGCTAGAGAGATCAGACTGATGGAAGAGTAAGTGTTTTAGCATCTGATGGACCTGGTTGAGTTCAGGCTCTGCCGTCTAATAGCTCTGTGTCCTTGGGCAAGTCACTTAACATCTTTGGACCTCCAGTTCTTCATCTATCAAATGGGTTCCTGCCTCGGAAGAGTTATTATAAGGATTAAGCAAAATAAAGTACATAGAACATACAGCCTAATGTCTTGGAGCACAGTGAGTGTTCACTAAATGAGAACCATTAAGATATAAATCCCTTTAAAAAAAAAAAAAGAGCAGTTAGGAGCAGTTAGGTATGTGATTATCAACCCCATTGAAACTTAAGGCTAGGAAAGAAATTACAAACTTCTGAGCATAATTTTACCACCCAAATGAGATCCATCCTCACTGGGTATATAGACGAACACGCAAACACACAGGGAAAGAAGGCTATACAAGGTCCCCAAAATCTAATTGCAAAAATAACAATCCACCTAATGACTCCATGAAGGTAAAACCCAACCTCCAATTCTCTGGACTATGCTTTCCTCAGTTTCCACCATTAAGTCACCAGTGTCTCTTATTATTAAAGGATTTTGAGTCTTAAAACTCTGGACCCTGACACTCACTTTGCATTTTCCATCCCTGCAGTCCTGCCAATTTCAGAGGTTTGTTTCTATTAGGCATCACAACAGGTGTAGAGCCAATCCGTCCCCCTCCAGGATTTTGTTGTTTTGTTTTGGTTTGGTTTTTGATGATCTATTTATTTATTTATTTTACCATTGGGGATTCATCAAGGGTACAAAGAACCAGGTTACACTGATTCCATTTGTTAGGTAAAGTCCCTCTTATAGTTGTGCCCCATGCCCTAAATGTGTGTCACACACTGTGACCCTCCCACCCGCCTTCTTCCTTTCCTCTCTCTGCTCTCCCCTTCCCCTACCCCCCACCGTGTACTAGATCATAAATGGTCCTCAATCGGAATTGAGTACAGAGGATTCTCCCCTCAAGGATTTTATAGCAAGAAAGTGGGAGCAGTTCAATCCTTCAATGTGGGCTTTCTATAGGGAGCAAAGTTTCACTAACTGGCAGTTAGGGCACTGCCAGCAGAAGGATGATTTTTGTTGTAAGAAGATCTTCTGTTGTAGGAAGATCTCACGTTTGGATAAACTGGAGAATGACTGGGTGAATGGACAGATGACACATTTAGGATGTCATTGTGAGTTTCATCTGCATCTCTGCTTTACTTAAGAAAAAAAATCTTCTCAAGTTCCCGATTTCATCATGCAGCAATTCTAACACATAATCATTTCTGGGCAACCCTGTTAATTCTACTACTAACAAGAGAGTTTATTTCCATTGATAAGATGATCAGGCCTACAACAAAAGCAGAACCTGAGACTCTAATAATGAAAGTGCTAATTACCATTCTCTGAGAGATTCCAGTCTCTGTTTAGGCAAAGTTGACCTGATTTTTTTTTTTCTCTCATAAAGGTACACAAGTTGTTATTCAAACCCTTAGGGTCAACTGTGTTTCAGAATTCTGATTTTTTTTTAATTTTTTTTAATTTTATTGAATGGTAACTATGTACATTAATGCACTTCTGGGGTACAGTGTGGGGTTTTCGCATGCAATCCGAAATACTTCCATCAAACTGATCAACACAGCCTTCATGTCATTTTCTCAGTTATAGTTTTA
>CAUYQV010162524.1:0-54859 GCA_963574575.1 Galagoides demidoff | reverse complement strand
CCACAAGTTCTCAATTTCTTCTTCACACTTCCCTGGTTCTGACAGAGGCCAACTGTAAAGTGAAAACGTCTAGCCCTATTATCCATCACATGCCCATCAACTCGCCCAAGTAAAATTTAAAATCATCTGGCTTTCAGTTATAAAAGAGACAGAGGACCACTACCTATTCGAATGGGATCCCCTTTCTAGATGGTTCTTGTGGCAGCACTTTCAAATAGTTGATGAAATAAAAGATGGCCACTCTGGAACTTTCATATCAATGTAACTAAGTGGGAATTGGCCCAACATGAAAAATATTTCTTCCAAACCCTGCCCTCAGAAGTTCATAAGAACTGACTTAACAATCAATATTACTTTGTATTTGTATAATATGTCTTAATTTATAAATTCCTTTATTAAAAGATGTGGAAATAATGAACATTTACTTTTAGATTACAGTGGTATCAGAAAGAAACTTTGTGTTTAATCTCTTACTTAACATTATAACAATGTAATTTGGCAGTCAATTCTTAAGTTTCAAATAAACAAATGAATGAAGATGTCCTATAACTTACCCAAGTCCACACAGTTTGAGAATTAGTGTCCTAATGAGAACCAGCTCTTTTGTTACATAGTGTACTCTTCTTGCCTTTAGCAATGGTCTGCAGGGGAGACTTGCTCAATGACGCTGTCAGTACAAGGAAAATGCCTACAGTAGATCAAGGGACGTACAGCAGATAGAGGGCACGGATACATACTAATGAGAACAAATACAGATTCTCTGAGGATGACACATCATGATAATGGGTAGATTTCCAGTTTATAACACAGATAAAATCATCACTGACTCTCAGCGATCTTCAATTTTCACATTGAGAACAAGCTGCAAAGATGAGCTGCATGGCTCAGCAGAGAGCTACGATCAACAGTAAGAACAGTGATGGGCCAAGTCACTGAGTGGTCCAAAAAAGGGAAGGCGCTCCTTGGCTTGCTCACATCCATTCATTCACTCAGTAAGTATTGAATGAGGTCTTAATAGAAAGCATGCCCATTTCTAGATGCTGAGGGTACATGGAATAGCTAAACCCATACCCTTCACTGTCTTCATGGAGTTTGCACTCTAGAGCTTTGCCTGTAGTACGTGCACTATCTCTGTAATACGCCAGGCATATTGAGAGCTTCTGGGAATAACAGATAGATAGTCCATTTTCTTAAGGAGCTTTCTGTTTGACAAGAAAAATATATGCTATGGGAGCGTTGTAATAGAGATTTGTCCAAAAGCGAGGTGAAAACGCCTGACTACCTGAAGTCTCAAACACTAAACTGTGTTATGCTAGATATTGACTAGTAAAACACAAAATGTTCCAAATATCATTATAGTTAATGATAAGAAATAAATCGGACATGTAAAAATAGGGGCATATTACATGGACAGAAATCCTCTATGAGCATAGAAAAATCATTGAGAAACTATGTATAATCCGATGTTTCTGATTAATCTTATTCTGAAAACTTGAGAATTTTTATATTTGTGAGTGCGTAGTCACTTCTATTGAAGTCTCTCTCTGCATGAATTGCTAATATCTTTTTATTAAGGGTGGCTTAAGTCTTTTTCCTTAGAAGAGAGAAGATACGGCTTATGATAAAAATATTTTTCTCACGTCTTTCATAAGAAAGGTCAACTGAATTTCTACAAGGAAAGAATAGCAGTCAGGTAAGAATCATGCAGTAATGAGTTATTTTGTATTAATATTGGGATGGGGTTACGAAACAAAAATTGACAGAACGTTTGAAGGCTCTCAAATCAGAATTTTTTGGCTACATGTTCTTGCTGAAGATTTTAAAATGAATGTCTGGAAACAGTGTGCAGAAAAGAGGAATTAAACATAACTCAAACATGGCTTACCTAGAGCCAGAATAATTTTTTGTTGTTGAGAGAGATGAGTTAGACTGAAAAAAATACCAAACCTTTTCTGTAATTTTTAAAAATATTTTGCCAAGAGAGAATGTTCTGTGATCTCTGAAGCGAATCTCACAAATGATTGAGCAACTTTTCACCCCACAGGGTAAGAAGAAAACAGGAGAATAATTCTGTTAGTTCACCAAACCAGCGTGTTGTCTGTATTGGAAATGTATGGTTGTCATTTAATTCTTGCTGCACTGCTGTTTAGAAAGAAGAGTGTTGATTCAACACCAAGTCAAGTGTTTATGGAAACTTAATTGCTTTGGTTTTATCTGTTGGTCCTGTCAATTCCTGGCGTTGCTCTACCCAACACAATGCTGTCTGTATTTATGCCACTGATGTCTTCATATAGAGTTGCTATCCAGCTTCAAATATGGTTTTAAAAGAATTTTGGAAGTGTTGGAAAGCAAAGAATAACTTGATTTGCATGTGAGCCTCTAGCATGGGTGCCAGTTGGCTGCTTCTGTTCATTTCTCTTCTATTTTCATAGATTGTTCTCTTCCTGCTAAAGCTTTTTAGCATAGCAGGAAATTATCTGCAGTTATTTTTTTCCTCCCTAAAACAAAACAAAAAAAAAAATCAAGACACATTGGTCTAATAGATAACAGCATGATAGAATATTTTTAATTGGACATGTCCCAGAGAATCCTTGGGAGATAGATAAAAGCTAATATTTTTATAATCACATACCATGTGATTTATTAAAATATATGCTTTTTTAAAAAACCACTCAAAATCAATCATTTATTCAGAAATTGGCTACTCAAAATTTTATAAAACAGATATTGAAGCAGGAAAACAACAGCTGTAAATTAAATATCATTCGAAAGTTATTTTTGTACAAGAATAATTGCATATATTCTGGCTGTAACATCTAGAGGGAAGATTAAACCTATTCCATCTCATGTGATACACTTATGCATGTGTATGTGTGTGTATATATATGTGTAGATATCATATGCATGTATTACATATATATACAACACATATAATGTTCTTTTTATCCCCTCCATTCAATGGGGAAGTTCCTCCCACTTTCCATTGACTATTTCTTCCCTTCTCTTCCTCCATGGCTGAATTCTTATCTAGGAGGGTTTCCTTTGAGACTGATTATTTCTTTATGCCACTCAGTAAAATTGTTTCCAAGCCCTTTGTGTTGTAAGGCCTCAACCACTCTAGACTGTCTCAGAAACCTGGGCACACACACCTGAAATATTCTATCAAACCCAAATATCTGAGAGACCTGGAATAAAGCCAAAGTAGTTTTGTGAATTTGAATTCTAAGAAACCTCTTGTGTATAGCCCTTTGAATTGTTTTTTGCTCTTGTCCTACAAGTTATAGCTTTCATAATCAATCACGCATGAGTCTTCACCCGTTTATTCCTCTATTCAACTTTGTTTTGCTTACTAGTCCACTTCTTTTAAAACAATAAATGTGATCTCTGAGAATTTCTGGGGATCAGTGATGCCAGGATGACTTGATGGAGCAGATTTAGCCTATGGTGCCTCATCAATTGCAATAAGATTGCAGGCATTTTTCTCTCTGCTGCTTTAACAGCTTCCAAGTTGGTTGACTCAGTGACCTGTAAGTTGGTTCCCTTTGTTGACGGAAGCTGCAGTTGCTTTATAGCATAGTGCTGCTTGGATTATCCTTGCCATGTGGCAGCTATCCAGACCTAAACCAGTGATTGAAGAGCAGGAGGAAAGCTGCAATGCCTTTTATAACGTAGATAGAGAAGTCACACGCTATAATTTTTCATTAGTCACAAAGGCTAGCTTTGATTCAAGTGAGAAGACTACACAAGGGCATAAACACTGGGAGGGGGGGATTCCTACAAGCACCCTGGAAGTTGCTATCAGAAACCCTTACCCCCAACCCCCTCTTAACTTCAAGTTTATTTTTTCCCCTACTTCCAACTTCAAGAGTCCTGTAATTAATTACTCTACAATTATCAGGAAGACGTGAGTAGGAAGTTGGGAAGTATAAAAAGCAGTATATCCATTCTTTCTAAGGAGTAGAAGTATTTAAATACCATGCTCAAGACTCAAATGGAAAAGGAAGGTACTATGATCTAGATGTCAATGTCTCCCAATTATTTATCTCTTGGAGCTTAACACCCAATGTGATGGTACTAAGAGGTAGGACCTTTTGGGAAGTGACTAAATCAATAGGGCTCTGCTCTTATAAATAGGATGAGTGTCCTTATAAAAGAAGTTGAGTACTGTCCTGGTTGTGGGCACAGTAAAACCCTAACTTCAGCATTATATGCAGCAAAAACTTTCATACCGCTTTCATATTTTTAAATAAAAATAAATTAATTAAAAAATACAAGAAGGTATAGTTTAAAACTATGATCAAATATTGTGTGAGTCAGTAAGCACAATGTGTATATTCACTGGATAAAAAGTTGCATTCATTTATTCTACCGACATTGGTGGAGTGCTCACTCTGTGCTAGACAGGGTACAAGGCAATTAAGACATTGTTTTGAATGAAACAATTTCCATGCTGGTGTGAAGCCTACTTTGCAGTGACTGCATGGCTTAAGGAAATAGATACAATAATAAGAAGAAAGATATATAGGATTCTAAAAAGGTCAGTAGAAGAGGGCAATAATCCATGTAGAATGATGTGAACTGGAATTAGATGACCAGGACTTCTGGCAAGTATGAGTGGAATGCAGAAGGCCAAGTGCCACAGAAGCTGAACACAAACTCACCCAAAGTCAAAGCCAAATTCTTCCAAGCCCTACTCCCTGTATGCTTGAAGACTGTATAGAAATGGTTTAAAATCTATAAACAGTGACCCATTGAAAGAGAGGATAAGCTAGGAACATATGAGTATTTGTTCAAGGATATAATGTAACTTTTCATTATTTCTTTTTGGGATATTTTCCTAAAATATATGTCTAGAAGGATTTCATGAAAGAAGCAGTTTAGGTGAAATAGCAGAAGGATCTCAGGAGAGTTTTAATTTGAGATCATTAATTGACTTGATCTTTAGCATGCATCAACATTTAACTTAGTCTGACCCAAAACGACCAACTGGAAACTTTCATGTACGTCCTGGTGTTAAGCTGTTGTGCTTCCCTAGAGGACACAGCACTTGAAACGGCCCCTTACTGTGCACACTCAGACTTTTGATAGTTCAGGGTGATGTTATGCTATTCCCCAGCAATATTGAGAAGAAATGAGGAAAATGAACTGAGTTTTTGATAGAACTAATTATATTAAACTTAAAAGGGTATTCTCAAGATTATGTCTTGCTTATATTGCCAGTGTTTAAAATTCTTTATTTAGTGAGGTTTTTGTCATACTAGATGGAAAATTTCATGCTTTTTTTAAAGCTTAGTACATATATTAGACAAAATATACATTTGACAATCCATTTGATCTCCATATTTCATTTTTCTTGTTTCATTTCAGAGAGTCTGAACAATTAAGATGAGTCATTAATATATGCTAAGGACTAAGGTAGCTACAAACAGATTCCTGTTTATGGTTTAAGATTTCTAATTAGTTGATCAGCCTGAATACATCATTTAAACCTCAGAGGCTTCCATTTAATTATTTTTAAAGTACAGGAATCAGGATATGTGCTTGACAAAAGTTCTTCACATGCCTTGTTGTATTTGCAGCATTTCTCTACAGTTCCAAAGCTATGTCTTACTAGGACAAAATCAACAAATGCATGAGGAGGAAGTATTTTCAACCCATAGTAGACGCTTAGCAGGACAGCAACTAATGTAGATACTTTACTATCAAAGCCAAAGCATCTTTCAGTTGTTTATAAAACTGTGGCGATTCTGCATAATGTTGGAACTAAAAAAATTACGTAGTTGCTTAAGGGAAGCTCTGACGCATGAAAAGTTTACATAAAAATTTTTTATACAAACATTTATAAAATAAACTCCATTGATTTCAGATAAACAGAAACACTCAGAAAAATTGTGATTTTTTTTCTTTACTGTTTGTCAGAGTGTTTCAAATCAAGAACTTGTAACCTGCAAAGAGTAATGGTATTTGACTTTAATTGCAAAGGCTAGCCTCCAATTTTTTTATTTTTTTCACAATTTAAACAAATTTGAGCCTTTTAAAAAACTCACCTATTGCCCCCCCCCTTTTTTTTACAGATTAATTTCAGGCAAAGTTAGTATAATGCCACGCTCATGCTGTACAGCTGATATCGGCTCCTAGTATAGGCAGTATGTTCAATGATTTGGGTTCAGGAGTTCAGAGGAGGTTAAAAGCAGAGATGGCAAATGAGCAAGCGCGGATCATGATATTGGATTCATAGAAGTCTCACAAATCATTCTCTCCAGAATGGGGCGATTATCAACAATTCAGATGAAGGGTCAAACTTTGTATAAATTTGGAAGGCATTTTTAATTCAGAGCACAAATAGGAAGACAGTGTTCCATCTAATGTCACCTTAAAATCATTTCCATTAACTAGACCTGAAGAAAGAACTTCAACAATCAAAATGAATAATCAAAAATTGCTGGCCCTTAGTGATATGATTATACAAATTAGTGGAATGATGTAGCTGGTCTGCCAGGACATGCTACATGTTATCTACATACTATTAAAAAAACAAGAAGAGGCTCGGCGCCTGTGGCTCAATCGGCTAAGGCACCAGCCACGTACACCTAAGGTGGCGGGTTCGAATCCCCAGCTCGGGCCCGCCAAACAACAATGATGGCTGCAACCAAAAAATGGTCAGGCGTTGTGGCGGGCGCCTGTGGTCCCAGCTACTTGGGAGGCGGAGGCAGGAGACTCGCTTGGGCCCAGGAGTTGGAGGTGGCTATGAGCTGTGATGCCACAGCACTCTACCCAGGGGGATAGCTTGAGGCTCCGTCTCAAAAAAATAAAAATAAAATAAAATAAAAAAATAAAAAAACAAGAAGCAGCAAGGATGCTAATTTGGCTTCTCACACAGGAATGAGCTTCATTTTGCCTGTTTCAGGTTCAGCTTCTTGCCTACACCCCCGTCTGTGAAGGGGACACTTTTCTCTGCTAAAATAAGAGGAGGAAGATTTTTTTAATCCATTTGCATTTTTTTTATTACTTCCTTTAGGAAAATGCCAACATTTCTGGGTAGTAGAAGCTCTTACTATTTCTATTTTATAGATGGTTTTGAGGAGCAACTTGGATACAGTCTTAGCACCAGGAACTGGTAGAACTGGAATGGATGCCTTTAGCTTCAGGGTCTAGATTTATAAATACCTCCCTCTACTGCGCTACATGATTTCAAAATAGTTTTAAGTAAAATGAAACACAAATTAAAATGCCATTTATTTCTTGCACATTTTTAGTGAAGTTAATATTTCCAGCTAATTCATAAATAGGTCACTAAGTCAACAATGGGCTTAATAATAACCTCCGCAGACTGGGAAGACCTTTTGCACAGAGGAATGCATTTGCAGTGAAAAGCACGATGAAATAAACCGGAGTATTGATAACTCAGTTTAGTGTGGCTCAAGGTGTCAGATGTGGCTGCATTAATGAAATATAGATTGAGTTTTCCTTATCAGAAACTCTTGGAGCCAGAAGTGTGCTTAGGATTTAAAATTTGGGGGATTTTGGAATATTTGCATAATATAATGAGATGTCTTGGGGAGGAGCTCAAGTCTAGACATGGAATCTAGTTATGGTCTATATAGACTTTATACACACAGCCTAAAGCTAATTTTATACAGTATTTTAAATAATTTTGTGCATGAAATAAAGTTTTTGTACATCAAACCCTCAGAAGCAAACGTATCACTATCTCAGCCACCCTCTTAGGTAATCTGTGATTGTTTGGCCAGCACCATCATCCCTTATTCTCAATTTTTACGCTATTATTTATTTATTTATTTATTTTTGCAGTTTCTGGCCAGGGCTGGGCTTGAACCTGCCACCTCGGACATATGGGGCCAGCACCCTACTCCTTTGAGCCACAGGCGCCACCCACATTTTTATGCTATTGATAAGAAATATTTTCTTTCACTTTTTCGCAAACAAGCACTTAACGATAAAAATATAACATATTATTAAAATAGTGAAAAGATGAGTTTAGGGTAACTAAGCAACATAGTAGCATCCCGAGCATGCCTGAACCAGCTTTTAGAGCACAGTAAAAATAAACAACGGCAGGATTTTAGCTTCCACCTACAATGCTGTGTTTTGGTTAAAAGGTTATGATACACTCTATTTTTTTTTTAATTTCAAATTGATATGAGGGTACAAATGTTTAGGTTACATTGTTTACATTTCTGAGGTAAGGTACAAGTTGTACTGGAGGCCTTCACTCAGGCTCGTGAGAACACCCTCACATTGTGCCCATTAGGTGAGACCTGGCCAATTACCTACCTCCTCCCCTCCTCCTCTCGGAACTATACTTGTGTTTTTCTTTCAGGTGTGTGTGTAGTGTTTCTATGTTGGTTTTATGTTAGTACTTAGTACATTGGATACTTGTTTTACCATTCTTGTGATACTTTACTAAGAGGAATGTGTTTCACCTCCATCTAGGTAAACACAAAAGGTGTAAAGTCTCCATCTTTTCTTATAGCTGAATAGTACTCCCTGATATACATACACCACCGTCTATTAATCCATTCATGGGTTGATGGGACCTTGGGTTGATTATACGTCTTGGCAATTATAAATGGAGCTGTAATAAACAATCTAGTGCAAATGTCCTTGTGGTAAAATGATATGTTTTTTTTTTTCTTCTGGGTATTTAGCTAGTAATGGCATTGCAGAATCAAATGGAAAGTTGAGTTTTAGTTCTTTGAGAATCCTCCACACTTCTTTCCACATAGGTTGTATTAGTTTTCAATCCCACTAGCAGTGCAAAAGTGTTCCCTTCTCTCCACATCCATGCCAGCATCTGCATATTCAGGATTTTGTGATATAGACACTCTATATATTTATTATTTATTTTTTATATGAGAAGAAACATCAGAATCAGTTGTAGGATCAGGAAGTGGGTACATGAAGGACGAGGAGGGATTCTGCAGGATGGCTTTTGAAATGTTTCTCTGGAGTCACCCGACTCATTAGTAGATTTTGTCTTAGAAATCTCTGAGTTTATCAACTGACGTGGTTTCCTGTTCTGTTCTGAGTGCATGCTACTCACGTCCTTTAATAATCTCGTCACACTTTTTCGCCATGTAGACTACAGACCTTCTCTTTCCTGTAGTGTCAAAAGCATCATCTTCATCATCACCATTGTCACGATCACCTTGATTCAGAACCACTTTAACTATTTCACCACTGGTCAATGAATGAACTTTTGGAGCTTCATTATTGATGCTAAAAACTTCTTTGAGGCCAGGTGTCATGACTCACACCTGTAAATCTAGCACCCTGAGAGGCGAAGGCAGGCCGATCCCTTGAGCTCAGGAGTTTGAGGTCAGCCAGAGCAAGACCCTGTCTTTACTAAAAAAATAAAAAAGAAAAGAAAAATAAAACTAGGTGTTATGCTGGAAACCTGTAGTCCCAGCTACTCAGGAGGTTGAGGAAGGAGATTCCTTGAACCCAAGAGTTTGAGGTTGCTGTGAACTATGACACCACGGCACTCTACACAGGGTGACAGAGTGAGGCTCTATCTCAACAAAAATACAAACAAACAAATAAAAAAACTTCTTTGATACCCACTTTTTGCAGGCTGTTGACAATCCCAGTATATGTTTCCATATGTAAGAGAATTACACATAATTTATTTCTAACTTGACATATGAAATCCTTCAGAGGCACAAAGCTTGTTCATCATTAACACTCAGCAAAATTTCAAGGCAGAGACTGTACGAGGAATGCACAACTGTATCTTTAGCCCCTGTGTCCCAAGCACTGCAATAGCACATACAGCGTCCTTCATGCTAAACTCCTTTTGAGCTCCTTCTATTCTTATGCCTATGTTCACTGATGCCAGCGCATTCTTTAAGAAGGTGCTTTTATATTTACTCTTTATGACATTGAATGTGCCCTGGTCACATGAATTAGTTAATGAAGCCACATTTGGGCGAAGAACATGGCATAAACATTTTTAACGAGAATTTCTGCTGGAGGATGAGCAGAACAGTTGTAGAGGAATAACAAAATCTTGCAGCTGTCACTCAGTGCAGCTTCTCTGCAGTAAGGGTGAGATGCTGGTGGAAAGTGGAAAACTAATCAGAAAAGATGTCCCTTTTGTTAGCTTAATAACTGGGGGGGGTGGTAAAAGCTTTTTGTTAGCAAAATACTGGGGTGGTAAGATATTCTTTTGTTGAAAACAGCAAGGACTCAAGCTTTGCCTGTTACAGCAAGTTTACACTTAACGCGTGCCTCCTGCATTAGCAAAACCCAGCACAGTTATGCTGTGCCTGGCATCCTTAATTCTTGTAGAGTCTTTCTCACCAGCTTCTTCATCAGGCTACAACTTTGCTCGTTTCATGACGAGCATACCACTAGGTGGCGCGTGTTCGAGACACTACAGAGTCACTCTTTCCACACATGATCAGGATCCTCATATGTAGGTTTAGGCACTGTCCTTTGTTTTTCTTTAACTTGTGATAATTAATGTCAGCCTAAAACTTTAACGGTTTATCCTTCTGTTCCTTCAAGGCACGTATAATGGTCGTCCCCAGTAATACTCTTCTGTAAGCTACTTCATACTTACCTGTTGTCCAGTTTCTCCCGCAGCTTTTGACTTTCTGTGCTAAAGGTAAACATAGATGCTTCTTCCTTTTGTTATCACTGTTCACTACAGGGATGTATTCAGGCTGCTTTTTTTTTTTTTGACAGCTTCAGCAATATCTTTATAACACAGAACAAAGAATAAGCAAAAATGAAAAAATACACAAAAGCATACATCAGTCTTGGCCTCATGAGGGACCTCCTGGGGAACCTGCCAGTTGGCCTGTCCAGCCTGACATGTGCCATTGCATTACCTTTTGTGGGTTTGCTTGCCCGGGGGACACTGGAAGTACGCAGTAAAGATATATCACAGGTGAAGGGTGCTGGGAGGGCCTCTCATCTGTCAGAGATGCTGAATAAACCGGGTGCTGTGCACCTGCTTTTGACTGTTCCAAGGTCAGATATAAAATTTTCTACTTCTGGCGTTATGTTGGTGGTCAAAAATTTTCAGATTTTCATGCATTTCAGATTCATATTTCAGATTAGGGGTGTTAAACATATATATAACAGAACAAGCCACAAAAGTGTTTGGTACATTTTATGGCCAGAAGCACAGAATGAGCAACTTACTCAGGTTGGCACATCTTGGAACCGGCTGCTCGTGAAGGCCTATGTTTCAAGAAGTCCTTCTGTGTGTCTCCTTTTGATTGGCTGCCTTTCTCTACTTCCTCATACTTATGTGTGTATTTAATCTCTTCCAAAGCAAGGAATTTCACTGTAGGTTTTTCAGTGCAGGTGAAGAAGGTTGGTGCATTATTTTGAGCTAAGTATGCTAAAATGTCCTCGTTAAAATGAAAAATAATTTTCAAAAATGTTATGTAGTATTATAACTATTAGGTCCATAACTCTCATTTTGATTTGTATGAAATTTCTTATTTTCGTTGATTTCTGCAGTGTTAGTTTTTGTGAACCCGTTTTACTTAAATATCTCTATTAAACATAATGTGTATATTATTTTACTTTGTGAATCTGCTTGTGGCTTTCCTGTGGATTGCAGACATAAGGAAACCATTTCTCTCCCCCTTGCAATATATGCCAAAATAAATAAGATTTGCCTAATTAGAAAGCTTATAAAGGGTAGAAGCATTAATCATTTAAAACATTTTTAATAAAGCAGAACTCAGAAAGGGAAAACTATACAAATCACACGGATACAATTTAATGGATATTTACAAAATAAACATGAGTAAGCAAGCATCAGTGTGGCTTTTATTATGGAGACCAATCTAAGATATTCAGTGGATTTGCTGATGAGAGCCAGGTAAAGAAAGTATCTAATGGGATGCTGAAGCTCAAAGATGTATTTTGTTGGCTCACAAAGTATATACCCCATGTTGACAGAGCCTTAACTTTGGTGACTCTGTTGTACCCTGGCCTTTGGCATCCTCTCTGTTGATTTCATGCTTTTGTTTCTATTTCTGGTCATCTACAACCCCTAAATTAATCTCCATTAGTGGCGGCAAGGAATTTGGTTTTATCAATTGCCCGTTTAATGCCCTTGGCTAATAGAGGGTAGAAATAGGTTACTGGTCTGTTTGTGAATGTAAATAAATGACCGATTTCATGTCCACTGGGAAGAAACGTGTGAGTTTGTGTTTGTTTACCTGTGGTTGAAGTTACAAAACTGACGCTACAGGCACTCCATGGGTCTGTGTGTGAGTTTGTGTGTCTATAATCAAGAACATCTTCGACCTGAGTTGTATGATGATAACATATTTTTCAACCCTTGGGATTTATTATTAAGGGATGTGCATGGATGTGGCAAGTTGTGCTATGTGAAAGACAAAATACACTGGATAATTTAGGAGATGATCTTATTTGGCTTATTGAATAGAGAGAATCTTCCTTGATGAAGGACAACTTGAAGTAAAACCTCGGTTTGGGTTTTTTTTTTTTTTTTTTGTAGTTTTGGCCAAGGCCAGGCTTGAATCTGCCACTTTGGGTATGTGGGGCTGACCCCCTACTCCTTGAGCCACAGGCGCTGCCCTAAAACCTGGAGTTTTATAGAAGAAGTTTAACAAAAGGAGTCATCCATAAGTGTTTGGAGTCATGAGGTGAAAGGGAGAGGCATGTTATTTAAAAATATGTGAGCCCAGAGTGGTCCTTTACTTCAGAACCCAACCCTCACAAGGGTGAGGATTTCTTGATTGTTGCTGTTTTCTGGCAACACAGAACTCAGCTAAAATTCAACATGATCAGCTACATATACTTAGTTAATATTTTAAAAATATTTTCTCATCACAGCCAATTCTCATCTATCTACTTGGCATGTTTTTTTCTCTGTACAATGTAAGTTAGATTATTTTTTATCACAGAAATATATGTATGTGTATCCTTTTTTCAAGATGAAATAGGGTAGTTT
Organism: Galagoides demidoff; assembly: GCA_963574575.1. Lineage (NCBI taxonomy): Eukaryota > Metazoa > Chordata > Mammalia > Primates > Galagidae > Galagoides > Galagoides demidoff. The sequence continues at coordinate 41,895 of CAUYQV010162524.1, read as the reverse complement.
TTCTCTAAAAGTGTATGAAAGCATATATGCAGTTAACATGTAGAGAAAAATGTTTTATCCTAGCTGGGTCTGAAAAGAAGCTATATAAAATATTAACATTTTTACCAAGTTTTCTCAGTGGGGCTGGGCTTGCCTCTTTGTTCTACTGACTAATGTCTTCCCCCACATATGAAAGATTATTCTTTACTTTCTATGAAATGTGCCTACATAGTGAAGACTTCCTATATTATTAGAATTTTAAAAAATGATTTCAAAGGAGAGAGTCATCCTATTTCCCTGTCTCTGTGGAAAGATAGCAGCTTACCTCTAGTAGACATCTTGCTCTAAGCAGTGGCATTACTTTCTGCCATAAAGACAGAGGGGTGGACTCTGAATAAAGACGATTATTAACCACAGCTGCCTTATGACTGCACCCTACCACTTTCTGGTACCTTTCCACTGGCTCACCCAGCTTTTTAATAAGCCTACAGACCGCTGCTTCAGGATAATTGAGTTCAGGTTTGGTTCTAGCTGCTCTTCCCTGTTGGAATAGCCCATTTTCACCCTTTGCGATACTCCTTTTGAACAAAAGTCTGTGTTTATTAAATTCAGATGTTTTTATTTGGCTTGATTGACATGTGTTACTTATAGCTATATAAAAAATCACCTTTAAAAATTTCTTTAAACACCTGAAATATCAAAATGTGCAGCCCCTCCTCATTCCTTCTTGCTGCAAGGGGGAAAATCCTCTAATTTAAAAGTTAGGAAAGACCTGGCTGCTGGTATTCTAGGAGCAGAGTGGAAGGTGGGAACTGAGAATTCTGGTTCCCCTTATATATTATCATGGGACCTTTTGTTCTTTGCAATTTTTCATTGTCCTTTCCAGCTTCACTTTTGAGTTCCTGAATTCAATGCTCTTCTTGTTTTATTTCTCCAATTTATAAGCCTCCCATTTTCTTCAGGGGAGGAGTCATTTTTTTTCTATAGGAAAGGGATGGCATGGAAAAAGGGAGGTTTAAGTTTTCTAAATAAAGACTTTTAATCAATCATTTTGAGACTTACATTTCAATCATTTATATACATTTGTATTTCCCAAAATAGGCTATAAATTTATGTCTTTCAAATTTTATATTTACCATGGTAGTATACAATACTTAACTTCATACTTGCTTTTTGGTCAAATACATGACAAACTTTATACAACCAACTGGATAAAATCTGAGTTTTTTCTCTTTATACACACACACACACACACACACATACACACACTATGGAAGAGGCATTATATAAGCACCAGATATAATAAAAACATTTATGAAGCTCTGTATTTCTCCTATGGCAATCAACTGAGAATCCCTTCCCCCTCAACCCATTTAAAAGAAGTTAATAGCAGTGGAAAATTTTTAAATGTGAGAAAAAAGGGATTTTTAAAGTGAGTTCTATAGATGTTCTACAAAGGGTTTCCCAAAATCTAAAAGGAGAAATGACTCAGGAATTCCTCTGTTTAAGAATAGAGGGGGAAATGTGTTGTAATTTTAGCAGTGCCAACGAGTAGTGCAGATGGGAGGCAGAGATAGCCAGGCAGATGGTGCCAAAGCAAGAGTAGCAGCTGTTGGTGAGTGAGAGCTGAGCAGATGGTGCGATGGCATAGGCCACGGCAGCCATCAGCAGTGAGAAGTATCGTAAGTTCATGTTAGAAGGTTCTGGAACAGCTGTCCTGAACCTAGTACAATATGAGGTCATTTGTTTCAATGATCATTTGTTAGTATGCACTGGTGGTGAGTGTTGGATAAAGACAACCAATGATTATTGAGCAGAATGAGGTCTCTATAAGAATACAATCGTTGATTTCATATTTTCAATAATCTAATTGAATACAAAACAGAATTCATCATATGTATACTTGCAACTGTATGAAAAAGACTTAAGGTTTGCTTCAGGCATTATAATTTGTACTTTCAGGCATTACCAAATCATATAATTTCTTAATCTTGAAAGCCAGTTTTTCTTATGGTATGAAGACCTTTAGAAGCTTAAGAGACGTGTAGGGTATTGGCTAAAAAAATAATACAACTTCCTGGATTCTTTCTCAAAATTGTTATATCAGAAATTCTAGGAGTGAAGTCATAAAGCTGTTGTTGGCAAGCTTCCCCCACAAATCTTATGCACACTAAATTTAGAGTTCCCACCTTAAGAATATTTAGGGAAAATTGGAAAAACCTAAAATCTGTGTGAATAAGTATAGCTGCAAATGAGAAGAATTATATTGCTGATTAATGTGTATTGGAAGTCAGAGGGGATGAGGTCGACTCTGTATGTGTCAGATGCAAGGGCTCAAATGCTTTCTCCTGATCATTCCTCATCTCTTAGCTCTCCTGTCTCTGCCGAGCCTCTGTTTAACAAGCAGTAAGGTTTGCCTTCCAAACAAACCCTTTACTTGTCCTTGAAATTGACTCTGTTTTTCATGTGGTTATATTCTCATCCTGGGAATCGTAATGGTCAGGTCTGCAATGGGGAATTTTATTGGAGGGTCAAAAGTGTAAAGACATACATGTCTTTACAAGTGCATATGGGTGAACACTGACAAGAGTCACAACGGACCGGGAATACTAAGAGAGCCTATCAAAATAGTCACACGCTAAAGATTCCAGACCATATTCTTGAAAAAAATCATACTCAGGCAATTGGCAGTTTTAGGTAATCATTTTAGAAAGATTATCTTTCTCATTTCTAAAATTTGTGGGAACAAATATTGTTCAAAGACTCTGAAATTTAAGGAATCTTAACAAGGGAACTCCTCTCACATCTCCCTCTTCCTGCCTCGAAATATGTTCTTTTTACAATTGACAAAGGGATAAAAGTCGCACATTTTCTAGATAATTTACTAGGGGATTCAGAACTTACAATTTTGCAATGTCTTAATTTTAGGATGAGAATGTTGAAGTGTATTGCCTACTGACTGTTTATGGAGGCTCTATTACAATTGCCAAAATGTGGAAACATTCTAAATGCCCTCCAACCCAGGAATGGATTAACAAGCTGTGGTATACGTATACCATGGAATACTATTCAGCCATTAAAAAGATGGAGACTCCATCTTTTATCCTTTGTATTAACCTGGATGGAGTTGGAACACATTCTTCTTAGTAAAGTATCACAGGAATGGAGAAACAAGAATCCAATGTACTCAATTCTAATATGAAGCCCGTAGATGATCTACCCACTTAATGGGCACAATGTTAGGGTGTATGGCACACCTCTTGGGGGTGGGATGCAACTACAAGAGGGAATATACCTAACAAATGCAAACATTGTAACCTAGCTCTTTGCACCCTCAATAAAAAAGAATAAAAAATTAAAAAAATGAACCATAAAGAAAATGCTATTCATGCAAGGAAATTCTGTTTCTTTGCATCAGGCTGACAATCTTGTTTGCACCTAATCAGAGGATGAAATGATGAGGTAATATGAAAATATCTTACCTTAAAACTGATTTTCCATATTCCCAAACTAATCATTAAAAAATATCAAAGATTAGGCCAGTATAGTGGCTCATGCTTGTAATCCTAGCACTTTGGAAGGCTGAAGCTTATGGATTGCCTGAGGTCATAAAGTTCAAGAACAGCCTGAGCCAGAACAAAACCCTGTCTCCAAAACTAGCCTGGCATTGTGCCAGGCACGTATAGTCCTAGCTACTTGGGAGGTTGGGAGGCAAGGGGTTCACTTGAGCGCAAGACTTTGAGGTTGCTGTGAACTATAATGCCATAGCATTCTACTAAGGGTGACAAAGTGAGATTCTATCTCAAAAAAAAAAAAAAAAGAAAGATTAAAAAGACATCAAATAGTCTGTAGGTTTGTGACAATTTAAGAAAAATGGCTCAGAACTTAACCTGTAGTTACTTACGTCTCACTGTAGTTCTACAAAATGGATCATTCTCATTTTTCAGATGAAGATTCTGAGGCTTATATGAAATTATATAATCAGGACAAATCACACAAGAAGTAGGTAGTAGAGATAAGTCTCGAAGGATTTTTCTGTCTGATCTCAGGATGTATATTCCTAACCACCACATTCTTCATGCCAGTGACTGACCCAACTTTAGTTTTCCAGTTTATAAAATGAATATGATAACGCTACCCTAACGAGTACTTGAAAGTGTTCACTGGAACACGTACACACATAAAGGGACTGAAGGGGTAATTTATATTTATCATCTGGAACGTGCGAGTTGAATCACTGGGGCTGTGGAATAAGAGGCTGTAATATTTTAATTTACCAGATTTTTTTTAAATTTGTAGGCTCAGAAGTAACTCACATCTCATTTTTTTCCCCATTTAATGCTTGGAGATGGTCAGTAGCTGCCCTAACTGCAGGGGAGGAGAGTGGGAAGCAGACAGAATATGGGGTAAGCTTCCTTATCACTCACAATCCACAGCCACCAGAACTAGGTTTGCATTTCAAGGAAGGGTCTATAAATTCTAATTCCACCTCAGATCTAAGTATAATGATAGAGGTTTTAAGCTGAATGGAAAAATTCCGCCTTACTTTTAGGACATTTTAAGCTGTATAATTCAATCCTTCACAGTCTATTTTGATTTTTATAATAATTCTCACTTTCTAAATGGTCCTAAGATCATAGACTTTTAAAAAGAATTCTGAAATTTATATGTACATGTTTATTTTTATGACTACTGCAAACTACTCTGATTTTCATATATTAAGCTGAGATTTCAGATTACTAATTTTAAAATTGGAGTAATTGAACTGGCCAACTTAAAGATTGGACTTATCTGTCTTCTTTTCCCTTTGAGAACCAGATTTTAGGCACATCATGACTCATAATTAACCAAATGTTCCTAGAATCCTCCTTTTGGTATGAAGTCTAAATGAATAAGAGAGCACTTTGTATTTACAATATTAATTTTGAACCTTCTGCATAGTACATAGTCAGATAACAGAATTTTTTCTTTTGCCTCTTATTTAGGTTGTGATTTTTGGAAGCATTTCTTGTCTTGTGATTTCAAGAGTATGTTATGAAATCATAGTTAATATTTTACAAATTTTCAATCAGTTACTTCCCACCCAAATTTTCCTGCTGCAGTACTTTCTGTCAGTACATAATAACCATAACTGAGGAAATATTAATTTCCATTCTGAGAATTCCTATAGGAACAACTGATATTTTTCTGGCACTGGCAATGAATACTTGAAGACATGCCAAAAATAAATCACGAGAAAGTGTTATTTGTCAGGATACTTAGCCCCAAAATGGGCTATTGTCAGCATCTAGCAGATGTGAGGGGAGGACACAGTGGCAGGTCAGACCCCTCCTCTAGACTTGGCAGTTCTTTGAGTGTTAGAAGCCAAAGCATGTTAACCTTGACTCGGGCTACAATACCCCTCCAAAAATCTTTTTTGCCTTACTAACATGCAAGCAGCCAAGGCCTCCATTCTCTTCCTAGGCTAATGAGCATATCTGATTCGAAATGTAAATACCCACAGGAATATGTTATATTTAACACCGGTGTTAGGTGTAAACTGCCTCTTTGGAGGATTTACAAAGAGGAGCCATCAGACTTGGTGACGGTGAAGTTTATTCTAGACAAAAGGATATTAAATTTGTGATTTATTATAGTCCCTAAGTGCCTGTGGGGACCTTTGACATTATCATAATCATTTAAGCTAGAGCTTATTTCTAAGTATTTTCTGCATATAGATAGATAGGCAGGAATGGTTATAGAAAACCCATTTATTTTAGAGGAACTAATTCCAAAATATCTTACCTAAAATATAAGATTTTTTCATGTATGTAAGATAAATTTAATTCACCATTTAAGACAATTGTTTCTTTGTTTTTAATAGTGTCTTCAGAAACTTTATAGGGATTGAAATTCTTCTATTCATATTTAACAAGTAAGCAGTCCCAAAAATGACATTATAGATTTATTTTTAAGAAGGGATGAGAAGAAATTACTGGACTTTTTAATCTGTTATTATTGGTCAAGTTTTCTATGCCTGTTTACAGAGATTTTTCTGGTTACCAACTTTCTACACACTTTTTACTCTTCATGGTAAGTAAATAAAAAAATACATGTACTGTGTCTGAACTTAGATGGTAAGATGGAGATGCTCTATGTTACATTTAGCATGAAGGCTCCATCTTTATTTACAGTGTAAAGGCAAAATGTTTTATAGAAAATATGTATTTACAATTTTTCAGTGCCTGAGCTTTAAATAGATAGCAAGATAGCATACACTATTAGAATAATTTTTATGGTGATGATAATGAATATGATATAATCTATCATTGTGTATATTTTTGGTTTCAGATGCTAAAGTGGTCAAAGAGTTTACTTTTAACTCTTACAAAAACCTGCAATGAGTTTACTTCCCCCCTCAATAGAGAGATTAAATAAGTTCAATCCTTACCAAAGATTAAGTAGCTATAAAATTCTTGAGGTAAGATTCAAACTCAAAGGGTTTTATTTCTCTCTAAGGATCTTCCCACCACGTAATGCTGATCTTATCTTATGGACATTTTCCCCCAATATTAGACGTTGTTCAGTCCAGATACCAATGTTTTGATGGAGCACAAAGACTCATACTTTAGTTAATAAATAAAATATTGACATGTAAAGCGAAAGACATAAATCTGGGCATGCATGTAATTGTGTTTATTGTAAGCACATTAAATTTCATCCACTTAACAAGATTTACCTTTTTGTTAAGTAGAAAATTGTATATAAAGCACTTTGAGACTTAAGATATTTATTTAAACTCTCAATAGTGAAAGTGCCTTAATTAACTACATAGAGACCAACATTTTGTGGATCTATTTTATAGAAAGATTTTACTATTCTTTGGTTTGGGTTTTTATTTCCCAACATTATTTTCCAACAAAGTATTTGAAATTTGCTGTCATGACACATTTGCAAGTAATTTTAATTCATATTTTTTAGCATGTCAGTTAAAAAGAAAAGAGGGGACAGGATAATAAATTAGTAAGAATTAGGAATTGAAAATATTTATTACAAGTGCTATTTGAGAAGGATGTGTAAAAAGAATATATAATGTAATGCAAGTGGATGCAAATGTAATTCAATTTCTGAATCCTCTTTTTTCTTTTTTGAGTCCTCTAATCAAAATAGGATAGCCTCCAAAAGCCAACAAAATGCTATTGCCAAGTCAATGATCTCTTTTATTCTTATCATCCTAACTTTACCCTTCAACCTAGCGCAGGAGCCAGCCTTATTGATACATAAATGTTTTAGATAACTAAAGCAAGAAGTGGATATGGATAATATGGAATCTTGATATTGTAAAAAAATAAAAAAAGAGCCTCCAAGAAAGATAAGGTTGGAAAACACAACACAATTTCCCTTCATAAAAGTTTGTTTTAATTTCAAATAGGAAAAGAAAATTAGGAGTGAATTGGAAATGGATACAATTGGGAGGAACAGTATCATTTTACTGGCTAATGAAGCTTATTCTACTTTGAACAGAAAAGAGAATAAGGAAGACTTAAAAGAGGACTAAGGGAAATACACCAAATCTCTGTGATGTTTTCTGTCAGTCAATCTTGGAAGGACGTTACCTCATACACATAATAATGGTGGATGCCAAGTAATCAAACAAAGTTACCCACACATTCCCAATGTGTTATTAGAATAGAAAGCAGAAATTTAAGAGATAAAGAAAAAGGAGATATGAGGCCTTGATGGTTAAAAGCACTAAAATAAACTGTGGGAATTTCCCAAATGGAATAACTTAGAATAATGTGGGTTTTTTTAGTCACTGAAGTTCAATAAGTATTTATTGGATGCTGAGCAAATTACCAGTGCTGGCCTGACATGAATAACTTATTTCATATAAGATTCGCTCTATTGGAAGTTGATGTCTGGAGTGCTATGCGAAGCAAAAAAATTCCTCAAAGAAAAGGAATGTGTAGGCCAAAATACAGATGGATACTATAACAAAAAGTGTGACTTATTTTGTATTTCATTTAAAAACTAGTTATGCTCTGGAGTAGATGGCCCAGAAAATGTGTTGGGTAAATAAATGAACACTTCAAATTTATTTTTATATACCATCACATTGGCATTGGATACTTTTGAGAGTTTGGCTATAATAAAATTTTGACTTATATATCATTACTAGCATTACTAACATTAATATGAAAATATTAAAAGACATGGATTATTTCTAATGAAAGAAAAAATATTCTATGTTTTACCAAATAGGTTATCTATTTCTTCATTTAGCCTCTGCTATTTCTATTTTTTTTCTTTTGGAGACAGAGTCTCACTTTGTAGCTCTTGGTAGAGTGCCCTGGTGTCATAGCTCACAGCAACCTCAAACTCTTGGGCTCAAGAGTTTCTGTTGCCTTAGCCTCCTAAGTAGCTGGGACTACAGGTGCCAGCCACAATGGCTGGCTATTTTTAGAGATGGGTCTTGCTCTTGCTTAGGCTACTCTCCAACTCCTGCTAAGAGCAAAGCAATCGACTGCCTTGGCCTCCCAGAGTACTAGGATTATAGGCATGAGCCACCCCACCTGGCCACTTCTGCTACTTTAAACTGAATAAACCAGCAAATAATATGATTTATGCTGCTGCTTGTTCTGAATACTCATAATCAATTTAAGCTTATTTTTGTACTTGAGCAATAAAATGAGTTAATGTAATTTTTCATGACAAATACCAATTGATGATGCATTAAATGTTTTTATAGAGTAAGCTATTTAATGAAGTAAGATATTTTGTAAAGTAAGACATTTTATAAGATAAAGTGAATTTCACTCCATGGATAGCATTCTGAGCAAGATTCCTGAAGAATCTCTACATTCGAGAATCACATACTCAAGTCTCACAGACTCTTACTCTGTGCTCGTGTTCTCTTTCTCTAGTCGGTCTCTGTTTTCTCTCTAAACTGTACAACGTTGTATTTCTAATTTTAAAAATTGTTTTCCTGATCTGTCCACACTTAAATCCTCCTGAAACCTCATGCACAGATAAATACCTTGTATGCTTTTGTGAGCTAATATAATCTGCATTCCTTCGGCTCTTTGGATTTTGTTAAATGCATAGTTTATTGTGAAGCCATCCACAGTTAGATACAAACAGATTTTTAAAAATGCATTTGGGATGTTTTCTGGTAAATACATGACAGTTCCCACTATGTCCCCATATTCAAAACACGCTGACTAATAGACAAAATGTTATTAGAACATACTTTTCATAAAATTCTCATGCTAAAAGCAGACTAAATTTATCGGGGGGGGGGGAGCAGAAATAGAATGAAAACAAACAAAATAGCCACTTCAAGCGGCAATTTTACAGGGTTTCGCTACTGGAAATTAGTTGCATCTCTGAGTTCAGCCCCCAGGGGGCGCTGCTCTAACAGCGCCCCATCCACACGATGGAATGAGTATGGGGAGGAGATTGTTTGCAGAAAGGTAGAAACAGCTCTGACCAAGGCTAGGATGGTTACCAGGAATATCAGGGTAAGGCAGGGACAACCCCTCAATCAGAGCCTACGCCAAGTCTCAGGCTGACTCTGAAAATGTATTGGTTATATTTCTTTAAGACAATACAGAACCAGAAATATCAGAACTGGTCCTCACTTGTGGAATGGAAGGTTGGGGTCCTAGCAAAGCAAAACACAGATCCAACAAACACAATGAAGTGAGCACGAAGATGAAACAACCAGTCAGCCGAGAAATTCCCTTCTAGACGATGGTTGCTGTAAGAAATATTAATTTCACAGAAGGATCCCAATAAGAGATCACTGTTGAGATAAAAGAAATATGAAAATGATCTTAAAAGGAATTAAAATAAGAGTAAGTTTCTCAAAACATACCACTAGCATTCCAAAAATAAACAGACAGCTCTGAAACTAAATCAGTGGGATGTATATCAAGGATTGTTACAGACAAAGAACACATTCCTGATCTCAGAATCTCTCCCTCTGTAGATATGTGTATATGAATAGTTGCCAAGTGCTTTCACTTGCAGAAGGAATCTTTAGCTCCTTTAAGATAGAATGGATGGCAGTGACTATGTTGTGTACAATTTCACAGGCTTATTTTACACTAAATAACCCCATATTTAAATCTCCCTCAATAAATCTCTGAATCTCCCTGGAAAGAAGAGACAAGGCATTGAGATAATGGAGCAGGTGAAAACTCCTGTGCTGATTAGTAGTGGGATGGCCCGTGTGAATAGCCACTGCACTCCAGCCTGGGCACACAGCAAGACCCTGTCTCTAAAAAAAAAAGATTAGCTATGCATGCTTGCTGAGTCAGTAAAGAACATGACCTGTGACCTAGACCAACAGCCCTTAACCTATCAATACTTTGAAGGGCCGACATTGTTTTGAGCTGCATGGGGAAGACTGAAGCTGGGAGAGAAAAAAAGAGCTGCGTGTATCTGAAGCACCTATTTCAAAGTCAGGTAAATTTGCCATGTACCTAGGTCCCTAATGCCAAGACTCCAATAGTCAAGTACTTAAAATAGACGAAAATATTAGTTTGAGACACAATTTGCCTGAGTTTGATTATTTGGGGTTGCATGCACCACTCTTACTCCATCTAAACAGCATTTCTAGGAGATAAAGTTATCTGTCAAACAACCCTCAGCACGTTATTTTTATCTTAAAGAGTATATTTATTGTATCAGCTTCAGTGGTGACAGAACATTTGTCCAATTACTTTATGCATACATGACTTCATTTAATGCTAAATCAGAAGAAAAACGTAGGTGCAGCCCATTTAGGCCCTCAGGGTCTGGATTGTGTGGTGAGTGTTGAAAATGTTCAGTGAGCCAAGAAGCTGTCAGCACCAGGATTTCTGGTGCCAAGAGAGGCCTAAGCAGACTGCTCCCTGCTGGCACCCTTCCTTCCCTGACAGGGACACTGCTGGTGAGGAGGACAGCGCTACGGTTGTTCCGGTTCTTGTCAGAACAAGAAATCACAAGCAGGTCTGCAAATAGCTATTCCAGTATCTTCTAGGAACTGAATACAAAATAGTCTCAGTTTGTGTAAGCGAGATGGAGATTAGAGACGGGCCGAAGGCTTTAGCTGTAAATGGTAGATGAAACACTTTCCCGTCTACAGCTACATTTATGTCTCAAAATACCCATGATTAATGGGAAGTCGAAATGGGATTCACCCTTCTCCCTTATTCCCGAAATTAGGTTTCCAGTTTTACTGCTCAGTTTTTTTCCATAGCTACCCAGAGAATAGATGAAGTCAGGTAACATTGGGGTTTATGCAAATATTCCATTTTTACAGTAAATGGAAGGAAAAAATCCCAAATAGAAAAATAAAGAATAAGTAAGAGACCAACTAAATATGAGACACTCTGTTATAATTCATAGATTTTGTCCAAGCAAGTATTTCAGCAACAAGAAATGCTGTAATTACTCACTAATCAATCAAGTACAATGATTGTCACTGAGTGTAAATGACATTCTTAATTTTCATGTGATATCTTTTGTAGAGCACTCCTTGGATAAATTGTGCCATCTGGTTTGCCATTAAGACTGCAGTTCGGGTAATATTTACTCCTGTTTGCTAGCATGTTAACATCATCTTTTAGAAGGCAAACAAACGTGATATTAAATGAGGTTCTTAGAATTCTTCACATCTAAGCAATGTCCATGTTATTGCAATACCTGTGTGACTTCCTAACATATCCAAGGCAGATTTAAAAAAAAAATCTATTCAAAATAGTAGCTCTGCCTCTATATACTGGGAAAGTACGTTCATGCTTGTCCTAGCTCTCTGGGTTACTGGGAGCTATTTGACAGTCTAGGGGGAATAATTGCCAAGATGGCGCATGCATCTTGTAGTAACTTCTACCCTGAAAGCAAAGGGTTTTTTTGCTTTAGTTTTTTTTCTTCTTTATTTTTATTTATTTATTTATATATTTTTGGAGATAGAGTCTCACTCTGTTGCCTTGGCTAGACTGCAGAGGCATCACCATAGCTTACTGCAGCCTCAAACCTTCAAACTCCTGGGCTCAAGTGATTCTCCTGCCTCTGCCTCAGTCTCCCAGGTAGCGGGGAATGGTTTGGGGCACATAAAAACACTCAAATATTTGTTGAAAGATTGTATATATATGTATAATATATGTATATTATATGTATATTACACATGCTCATGTACACACAGTAGAACACCTCCATAGTTGAACATCTCTCCACATTGACCACCTCCTTAAGTTGACCTAATGCTCATAGACCAGACACACACCACATGTATATATCAGTACAGTAGGCCTAGTTCCTTATGTTTCTCAGTATTTTGAATAGTTTTTTTATAATCCCTTGGGTGGTGTGGACCTTGATTGACAAATTAAGAATGATACATTAAATTTTTGTTTTCCTTTTTTTGAGACAGAGTCTCATTATGTTACACTTGGTAGAGTGCTGTGATGTCACAGCTCACAGCAATCTCAAACTCTTGGGCTTAAGCGATTCTCTTGCCTCAGCCTCCCAAGTAGCTGGGACTACAGGAGCACACCACAATGCCTGGCTATTTTCTTGTTGCAGTTGTCATTGTTGTTTACCTAACCTGGGCCGGGCTTAAACTCGCCAGCCTCGGTGCAGCACCTTACCCACTGTGCTATGACTGCCAAGACTTTTAATTGTTTTTTTTTTTTTTGAGATAGAGTCTCACTATGTCACCTGATATAGCTGGGACTACAGGCTCCTGCCACAATGCCTGGCTATTTTTAGAGATGAGATAGGTCTCGCTCTGGCTCAGGCAATCTACCCACCTCGGCTTCCCAGAGTACTAGGATTACAGGAGTGAGCCACCGCACCAGGCCTAAGAATGATAGATTAAATTTTACCCAGAATTTATCAGAAAGGGGTTGAGAAGAAAATACGGCAAGCAAGTTTCCTGGAGTGTATGTGAAATACACTTCTAAGAAACAAAAGTCCCTTTTTTACTCTATAGCCAGTAGCAGACAATATCTCCCACTTTATTAGGGAAAACAATCTATCACTCACACTGAATTCTGTTGGTCTTGAGGTATCTGTGCAGGGAGTGTGTATCTGTGTGCCTGATGTGTTGTCATGAAAACTACCACTGAAAATCCACATTTTGGGATGATTGATTTTTGATCATATGTATTCTTTTCCAGGATATGTCACTTTTAGAAATAATATATGATTTTTAGTTAAATACAAAGACTCAGGCTTAAGTCCTGAAGTGGCGAATTACTGTTTGTGTAATCAAAGTGGAGTTTTACCTTATCCTGAACCTCTTTTTCTACCATTTACAAAAGGCTGTCACTGAAATTGATGATCAAACCACCGTTTTGTCCCGGTATCTGTGATTACTCGATCCCAGCTCTCCAAGTACTGTATTTCTGACTGAGTTTCATTCTATAATCAGTGAGTAACTCACAGTATCTGTAAAATATTGGAATGTGTTCTTGCATTTCAACAAATTCTCAGAGCACAGGGATATGTGCTAAACATTCTGCAATGTTTAGTACCCATTCTTTATGAGGTACTAGGATATGTGTTGTCTTATAAGTTATGACTCTTTAAAAGGAAGTGAAGAAACAGGAAAACAACAAAAATCAGATCAAAACTTAAAAGTAGTTCTGTTGAAGTTTGTAGCAACTATAAATTATGTCATAAAGAGTGGTTGGTGGCTGGCAAAGAATGGGAAGCTACTTTATGGTGTATGTATTAAGAAACAGAAAAATTTTAATGAGTGGAAAATTTAGGACAAGGATGTTTTTAGCACAGTGAGATATTGACAGCATAGCTCAGTTTGTAAAACCTCGCCATTGTAGGGAGAAAGGTCAAGTTCCCGGAAGGTACAGCTTGTCTAGAATGTGTTTTCAAGGTTGAAGCAGGTAGAGAAAGTCTTTCGAAAGGAGTTATTTTTAAATTTTTACTTTTTATCTCTGGGAGAGTGGGTTGTTGATGGAGAAAACAGGCAAAACTTAGAGCAGGTAATTCTTCTGTGTCGTTAAGTGACTCAAATAATTATATTTTATACAAATCATAGATGAACTGATCTTCTGTGTACAATATTTTTGATAGATATTCCTTGTAAGATATTCCTTCTGTCTACTGGGGAGAAGGTCTTTCAGGCTTCAAATCTGTGTTGAAGCAACAGACCTCAGTACAGAATAGATGAAAACATGTAAACTATTCTGGGGACAATAGTTGTGGAATGAAGCTAGTAGACATCTTTACCTTGCCAAGAATTTCTACTTCATTTTTTTTCTGTAGTTAAGCCAATTATGTATAGTTTTTTATAAGTGATGCCACACATTTTTATTAGTAAATAATTCTTTTTCATTTTAAAAGATAATTGTGAAGCCATTGAGTATTCAGTTTGTCATTTTCCTTTTCTTTATTTTTTTCTTTTTCTTTCTCCTTCCTTTTCTCCTCCCTTCCTCCCTCCCTTCTTTCCTTCCTCCCTTCCTTTCATGTTGGTGTTTAAACCCTGTCACACATCCCATCTTTTGGGGAATCTCTCTATTGCCTCTCTGGGGATTTAATAATTTATCACCTTCACATCATTACACAAATTAACCACAACATAAGTTCTTTCTCTGGGTTACTTTTACAATTGTAAATGGAATCCTTGCTTTAGGACCTTGCACAAGCTATTATTCATGGATATTTTAATTGAATGTAAAGTGATAATTACTTTTCAGAAGCAAATTTAGTGTGTGGGACCTAAGAGACCAACTGAAAGATGAAAGTGTTAGTTTTTGCATGTTTGGTTGGATTTGGGTAATACTGAGGTTTAAGTGATTGCTAAGATTTTCAGAGGAGAAACAAAGAGTGATGGAAGGTAGTACAGAGCTTCTTTTTTATTTTATTTTATTTTTTTTGTTTTTGAAAATCACGCACCTAAACAGCATCATTAGAAAAAAACATGCTTCTCCTGTTAAGGTGAGTCTGGTGCTGCTGAAAGGTGACAAATTGACAAGTTCAGGAAAAAAGGGTCTCCCATCCAAAGACTGGGCACCAGATTGACAGTGACAGGACTCCATCTTCCCATCACAGCTCCACCAGCTCATCTCAAGTCAAGATCAGAAGGAGCTGGCAGCCTCTGAAAGGCCTGCTCAGGATTCAGTCTGTGACCTGTTTGGCTCCTGGCCTCTCTGCAGAGACCACCAGCAGGGGAGCTAATTACTGCCCGTCTGTAACTTGGACCCCTCTCCCCCTAGGATTAGCTGAACGGAGGTCACTTCTTTTATAGCTCCCCGGTGTCCATCTGTGAATTGCTATTACCCGGTGAGGACTTGTTCCCAGGAACAATCAGGTGGGCTTTTCATCAGACACCTAGAAGTAAAGGGTCCATAATGAATCCCTCCAGTCACTGAAGGCCTCATAGTTTTGCCACAGTTCTAAAACAAGAATTTTTTAAATCTCTATGGTTTTTCCCCCCTTTACCAGCCGTATATTTTTGCTCACTGTCTGGTCTCCATTTCTCTCTGCATAAGCAGTTTTAGGGTTTATTTAAGCGTTGCATTTCCAAGTGTTCGTGACTCTGCGCAGGGCTCACCGCACATCACTCATGCCTCCTTTCACAGGGTGAGTGGGTAATTAGCATCTCTCACAATTAGCCAAGATTTGCTCTGTTAATTTCATTCCCCGATGAAGGTGTTAACTTGGCATGAAACTGGAATATGTTGGGTGATTTATTAAGTCTCCACCGATGGGCAAGAAATCACATGCCTGCCTTTACTGTTGAGAAAGATAACAGCATTCATTTGTAAGAGATGGCATCGGAAAAGTGATGTTGGTGTGACTCGATGTGTGAATGTGTAATGAAGTCAACCCAGATAGCCTCTTTCTGATTAAATTGTATTAGAATTATGCGGCAGATCCTTGAAAAGAGACTCTCAAAGGAAGAAATATGTGCTCTTTTTTAAGGGTACTTGTCCGTCAGAGGGGCTTTCACGGGGAGCTAGGGAAGGAAAAGCTATAACTGTTTTTTAAGCAACAAATAGAATACACTATGCTTATGCGAAGGGTTTTTGCCTACATAAGTTGGATCTGTAACTTTTAACAACATAAAGAACAGACTTCTTTAAAAAAAATCCCCCAACTGAGCAATTTGGTACACGCACCATTAGATTTACTGTAGTTCTTTCTCTTATTTCTACTCTGAGTGTAAGTCTTTTATAATCAGTATAAGGATTCATAATCAATCTAGAAATACGGTACTGACTTCTATGGAGGCTGAGCTCTGATATCTTTGAATACCTGTTGCTTTTCTGAATATATCATGTATTTTCAAAAAGTTCTGTTATTTACCACCCACCAAAAAAAAAAAAAAAAAAAGGAAAGGTGAACACAAAGTTCTTGTACACAGGAGAAATGGGGAGATCATGGAATAAACTGACCTTATAATCTTCTTGATGAAATGCATGAGAAAGAACGTAGTATTAAAATACTATGCATACATAGGAATTCTAATACCTAGAAAGTATTCCTGCCCAGAATTAAAGATTTAAATATGATGTACTCATCAGGAAGAAACAATAGAAATAGAGGAATTCTCTAAGAAACAACTCATCGCAAGTAATTTTGAATTGTTCTTTGAAAATATGTGTCAATACAGACAAAAAAATCATTTAGGAAAAATGTCATATAAAAAAAGAAAGATACGGCTCGGCGCCTGTGGCTCAATCGTCTAAGGCGCCAGCCACATACACCTAAGGTGGCGGGTTCGAATCCCCAGCCTGGGCCCACCAAACAACAATAATGGCTGCAACCAAAAAATGGCTGGGCGATGTGGCGGGCGCCTGTGGTCTCAGCTACTTGGGAGGTGGAGGCAGGAGACTTGCTTGAGCCCAGGAGTTGGAGGTTGCTGTGAGGAGCTGTGATGCCATGGCACTCTACCCAGGGGGATAGCTTGAGGCTCCGTCTCAAAAATAAAATAAAATAAAATAAAGATACATGATTACTGATACAGTGTGTGATCCTAGATTGGTTGCTTGTTGGGGAATTTTGCTATTTCGGTAAAATTTAAATGTGACTTTTATATTAGATAACACTATCACATTGATTTTAAATTTTTTTAATTATGTAGGTGCACTGTGACTGTGGAATGTGTCTTTTCGTCTTACTGGGATATATGCTGAAGTATTTACAGGTCAAGTGCCTTTAGATCTGTAATTCATTCTCAAATGGTTCAGTCAATAATATATGCACATGTAGAATATATCTATACTATTGCATCTCTATGAAGAGAAAGTGAATGAGAGGGAAAGCATATGTAGAAAACAATTGGTGAATCTAGCTGAGGGATATTTGGAAATTCATTGTCTCTTGAAATTTCTATAGGGTTCATTTTTTCAAAATAAAAGGTAAACTGAGGTACTGTATACCAAATTACTCTGATTTTATTAATGCATATTGTAGGTCTGTACCAAAGCATCACATGTACAAGGATATACAACAGTTATGTAGCCATAATTAAAAATAAAAGACAAATAAAAAAGAAATACGTGTATGTGATATATATATATTATATCACATCAGAAAACATACCACTGATAATTAATTATCCATTCCAAATGGTATCTTTTTTATTAGTTTCCATTTTTAGAAGCCCTCAAATCTCAAATAGGTTTAATTTTTAAGAAAAAAAGAATCATACTAAAAAAATCATCTAATTCAGTATTCTCATGTACTGAAAGGCTTAGAATTTTCTATTTACATAAAATCACAGACTAAGAGATTTAGAATTTGAAAGGATGTTGGAGAGTGAGATTTTGAAAAGGATGATATAACTTTTGTTGGAGAGGACAAGAAATAAAAGTTATGAATGGTGAGATTATATCTAGGGTGCTAAATCCTCAACTTAATAACATTGAAAATTTTAAAAAGTTCCAAAATGTATATGCATCTTAAGAAAGGAAAAACTTATTAAATTTGTAATACTCAAGTCACTTTTGATTTCTGCAGTTACAAGAGGAGCTCAACATGACTTGTGTTCATCTTTTGTTTGCCATACATATTGAATATTATAATTTTAATACAGTTTTTTCCTTTCTTAAAAATATGTGGGTATATATATATCACCCTCTATATATTCTCTAAAAATGTAAACATAAATAACTGAACAAACAGTGAAAAGACTCTGTGTAATAAAATTTCAAAATGAGGAATGATGGACCAGGAGTTGCTATTTTTCATTAAAAATCTTAAGTACTATTTGATCTTTAAGAATCATGTGTATCTATCACTTGAATAATAATAAAAATTAAAAATAAGTCCAATAATTACAAAAATGAAAAAAAATAAGTACAATTGAAGACTTACTATATACAAAGCCCAGTACAAGTAGACATGCATACGTTGTATTGTTTATAATTCAAAACAATGTAGAAGTATTTATTATCTTTTTGCATTCTATGTGTATTGCTTATGAGAAAAGAGAAAGTTGAAAGTTCAGTAACCTACCAACATCTCACAACAGGACTAAAATAAGAATTCAAAAAATGCTTGTTAGATTTTCACACCAGCTCTAAATTTTAAATTAAGTACAAAATGCTACTTAATCCAATTCATTCATTCAACAAATATGTATTCGGTCATTTACTATCTTTTAGGCATTTTAATTAGTCTCAGGATATATATACATGCTCAACTAATGGGGAACTTAAATGAATTATTTCATTGTTTAATTATAATCGGGATAGATGCTGAAAAGGAAATCACATCTCTGTACTTTGATCTCTTTCTGGCTTTAACCTTTTGCCTCCTAGCCTAGATAATTCCCTGAAAAAAAGGCATGGGATGCCACAGCACTCTTTCTTGGTGATGTCCAGGTATGTTTTACTGGAAATCTGGGAAAGTGAGCACATTGTAGGCAAAAATATTTGATGAATGGGGGATGAGAGTTGAATAAATTCCCTCCTCTTTCCCTTGATTGAGGCATGATCTTGAGTTAACTTAGTACAGATTGTTTGAGGCTGGTTACATGAGGTGGAGAACTAAGTGTCCCTTGCCCATATTCTACTCAGTATTGAACACTTTCATCCTTTCTCAAGGATCTAGAACAAAATACCTAGAAAAAGTGAATGTGTAGTAATGTGTAGACGAAGAAAAATCAGTAAAGAAACCGACAACATTCCCCAGTGTCCAGAAGAGAACTGGAAGACAGAAGCATAAAGAGAGGAAGGAAGTGGGAGAGAAGGAAGTGGATTTCTCATCTGGGGGAAAATTTTGAAATTCTCTATCATCACAAGAAAGACAGATAATATAAATGATAATGATTAGATAAAAACACAGGAATAAGAGAGAGGTTTTAGAAAACGGGAATACCTTCAATGGAATCATAGGGGAGAGAAAGGACAAGTGTTTTTGAAGTATCATATGAAAACTTGGGATGGACTTTCTCAGAGGTGGTGTAGTAGCCCCAAACCGTCTAAGACAGTAAGAAAGGCAAAACTGCAGGTCAGACACTAAACACACACTGGGCAGACATTTCTGTTTTCTTGCAAATTGGTAGAGGAACAGCAGGGAGAGTGGAAGGGATTTGGGACCCCCAGGAAGAGTAGTGAAGGTATCGAGGTCCCATTTGGGGGAGTGAGAAAGGAAGCTAAGCAAAGATTTGATTCATGGCTATAGAATGATTAGGGACTTATATAAATATAGTGTATACATATTTGTATATGTGGGTTTTTGTTTTTTTGTTTTTTTTTTTTTTTTTTTTGCTTTTTCCCAACAGCAAGCAGCAACACAGATCTAGAAGATGGGAGTTGAAGCTATCTAAGGTTAGAGAATTTTAAGGTTTGAAAATAGAGATGGTAAGGAAGTGGCTGAAATTTATCACTGGTAGTTATATGGCTACACTGGAAGTGAATTGGTTATTTGTGGACTAGCTTTCCCTTGATGGAAGAGGAAATCCAGGTCTCTTGTAAATGCAGACACAATCAACATTGACAGAATGTCTAGAATGTAGATAGAATCACGGACTATAGATGGTATGATGAAAATCAAAACAATTAAGCCAAACAGGTTGACTCTTGTCTCTTTCCTAAAATATAAACTATTTTTGAAGCAATGAGTAACAAGAAATCATATAGGACATTTTGTGGTATCTAAAAATATGTTTTCTTATAACTTTACATATGTAAATATGAAATCCCTTTTTGCAGTCTTTTTTTTATTGTAATGTCCACTTTATTGCAGTAGTCAGGAACAAAACCCACAATACCTCTCTCTGATCTATGCCAGTACAATATTACAGACACAGAAAATTGGTGTACAGCTTTTTTTGTTTGTTTGTTTGTTTTTTCTTTTTATTAAATCATAACCGTGTACATTAATGCAATCATAGGTGTGGTTCTACCAATCACCCTCCCTCCACCCATCCTCCCCCTTTCCTCCCCTCCCTCTCCCTTCCCCATATTCTTGGGCTATAATTGGACTATAGCTTTCATATGAAAGCTATAAATTAGTTTCATAGTAGGACTGAGTACATTGGATACTTTTTCTTCCATTCTTGAGATACTTTGCTAAGAAGAATAGTAATGAGTGTGTGCATGTGTGTGTGTGTGCTAGTGTGCATGCACACTCATATCTGAACACCATGATTGCCATCTGAAGACTCTGTGTTATGACTTGTGTTTGGGTCACAAGTTGCGAGCCTGCAGGATTCAGGAAAGGCAAATACCACTGCTGTGAGCCTTCCCTGGGACACCAGAAGGAGCTCTGGTTACATCTCTGCTCTTTCTATTGTAGCAGAGAAGCAGAGTTTCTCATTCACAGTGCTCAATGCTGGAGTCTGGCTTTCAGTGTCAGCTTGCTCCTCTTGACTCCAATTTTTGAGATTGGACCACCAGGGCATCTATTCTGCTTTGCACACCATCTAATCTGTTTTGGACATACAGATAATATTCTGTCATTGGAAATAATAGATCCAGAATTATTGGTTCTCTGATAATTTGTTTTGAATCAAATTTTCTTCTTATTTAAAAATAAAAAGAGGTCTTATAAATGCCTTTCACTATATGTACTATAGAAAACATTTTTAATATTGAAATAGTAAAAAATTATTTGGCTAGAATTTCTTTACCTAAAACTCAAGTAAATAAAAAGCAAGGGAGGATTGTGGGTTTGAAGTTTATCAGTTTTTCAAAGTGTGAAGAATTATAGAAACCTGTTATGTGTTTTTCTAACTTAGAGGTTCTTTTTAGTAAAAGAGAGGTCTGAAGAGATTCTATTTATAGAGCAATTATAAAAAGTTCACAAACGTGTCTACAAAAGAAATTTAAAGTTTTTAAAAAGTTTTTTGTATACATTTTATGATATTTTTGCCTTGCCTCTAATACTTTCATAACATTAAAAAGTGATTTGCTTTCTCTCTCCCTCTCTCTCTCTATATATTATATATATAATACACACACATATTATATACACACACACATAATGTCTGTCAGTGGAGATTTAGAAAAAAGGATAAAAATTTTTAATGTGCTACATGACTTGATTTTTTCACAATAAATAACAAGCAGAATGAGAGGGGTCCTTGACTTCATTTCAGCTCAGTTTCTGGCCTTACTTTTCCTACTAGCTTCATGATTTGAAGAAATTGTTTAATCTGTTCATAGCTCATTGGTTCAGTTGAAAAACTGATATGCTATTTTACCTCGAAATACAATGACTCAATTTCTTGCAAAAGGTCCTTTATCATCTTCCTATAGAGTCAAAGTATCTTTTCAGCTATATTAATGGTACTTTAAAAAAAAGTGCTGCATTTAATCTTTATTGAAATTCCCTTGCGGGGATGCTGGGCAAAGATTCCATGTGTACGCTGCATTGCCTCTTTGCAGACTGACTATTTTGGTAACCATAACTGTGCTCTGCTAGTTTGCTTTGTCTGTAGCGGACTCTTCCCTCTGCCTGCTTCTGAGTGTCTCCACGACATAGCCCCTGACACAGCTGGTGAGTTCACTAAGTCTTCCTCCTCCAAATTTTTATTACCTCTCTATGGATGATTTCCAAATTTTATTTCCATCCACTACCTCTTGCCTGATATACATATTCTATTACAAGGACTTTCTACTGTAAAGATGCACAAGAGAAGATAATTTATCTAAGGATGGTGTCGTCACATTCTCTCAAAGAGGCTCTCTTTCAGATTCTGTACAATTCTGTACTTAGTCTCATCACTTATCTGAGCTCTCCCCAACGCTAGAAAACACTGAGTTCAAGTCAATTCTTTTCTTTTTTCTTTTTTCATCACCTGTACCTAGTGTGATGCCAAATCATGATGCATTTTCTTCACAATATCTTAGAAGGTTAGAAAAATAGATCTGGAACTCAAGAAAAATGTCTACTAGTCTGTGGCTGAGGAAGAGAACAGAGAACTGGGTGCTGAACACATAATACTTTACAGATCACATACCTCCTTGGGAATGGTGGGGTTGTAGTCAGTGAAGAAGAGTAAAAAGCAAAAATAAAAACTGGGATCGCGGGATGTCATGATTCTTCAGAGAGAAGATAATAAAACAATATTGGGAATTTTCAGAAGACTAATCTACTAAAGTTGTGGAAAGACTGGGGAAGGATGCAGTTGTATTGGTCAGGCGTAAAGTTAAGAAGACCATGAAGAAAAGGTCACCCTTTTGTTTTGTTAATGTAAATTGCAGTAATGTTACATTATCCCAGCATTTCTGACTTTACTGAAATTTTTTTTTCCTACTCAGCATCTGAACCTCTTTACAATATTTGGCTCCCTTAATCTTTTCCTCAAATTTGTATAAAATGATATTTGCTCGATATTTTTATAGAATTAAGTTATATTTTACATTGGTTGAGGGAGGAATATAGTGATTAATTCAATGAGTTTTGCTGAACCTGCTTGAAACAAAATAGAAAATATCTCTGTTCAAGGAGCTTAATTACCGAAGGAAGATATTATCAAATAAATAATAAATATAATACACAGTAAATACAAAATAAAATAGACTGGCCACTGTAGGCCATATAAAGAAGCAGAAATTGAGGAAGTGAGGCTGTTACCCAAATGTCTTGTCTAAAGAATAAGCTTTCCAATAGGAAGGAACAGTTAGAAAAAAAAAAATCACTGATACAAATTGTGTTGTAGATGTTTATGAATTAGCAAGGAAAAATCAGTGATACAAATTGTGTTGTAAATGTTTATGGATTAGCAAGGAGCCAGCATGATTAGAAAAAAAAAAAAGTAGTGAGAGAGAAAGTAGTGGGGCCATGTTATGAGGGTGTTGTGGGCCATTGTAAAGGCTCTGCTTTGAATTAGATAGGGAGCTTGAAAGAGAGTTTTGGACAAGGAACTGATTGTGGGTAGGGCACCGGCCACTCACACCAAGGCTGGTGGGTTCGAAACCGGCCTGGGCCTGCTAAACAACAATGACAACCGCAACAAAAAATTGCCCAGCGTTGTGATGGGCACCTGTAGTCCCAGCTACTTGGAGGCTAAGGTAAGAGAATCATTTAAGCCCAAGAGTTTGAGATTGCTATGAGCTGTGAAGCCAGGGTACTCTATCCAGGGTGACAGCTTGAGACTCTGTCTTAAATAAAAACTGTTTTAAAGAAAAAGGTGATTCAAATATAACGTGCACATCAAAATAGGCACAATCTTAAGGGTTTACTTCTGTGAGCTTTCATAAACTGAACATACCCCTAAAGTTTGGGGTTAATTGAACATGTCCCCAGAAGGTCATATTCCCTGACACTGAGGTAAGGAACTAAAAGAAATCTAGAAGAGTCCTCATACTCTTTCCCAATTATTACTTGCTTTATATTGCCTTTTAGACAACTGTGTCTTGCCACAGCTGAAGTTATTAGGTAAAAGGGATGAACTCCATAAGGAATTCCTTAATTATCATGTAACTCCATCTGGTCCAAGTAATTCAAACAGTAGAAACACCTGTCTCTCTGTCTAAAGCAGGGGTCCTCAAACTTTTTAAACAGGGGGCCAGTTCTCTGTCCCTCAGACCATTGGAAGGCCAGACTGTGGGCCCTGGGATGAGTTGCCTGCTAAGCAGGACAGGCAGCTGCAGCAAAAACACCCGGCGGGCCGGATAAATGTCCTAGGCGGGCTGCATGTGGCCCATGAGCTGTAATTTGAAGATGCCTGGTCTAAAGATTTCCTACACAACCTTACACAATAGCATTGACTTATAGCAAGACCTAATCCCTACAGCTTATTCATATGACACCATTATACAGTTTGTTGGCCAGTATTAACTTATTCTCTATACAGAATTCTATTTCCAAATTATATGTGAGGCAATTAACTCTAGTTCCATGTTCCCAAATTCTGGCCCTGCCACCTTTCCCATAGTACACTTATTTTGTATTTCTGCCTCTCTAAACTTCTTGTTAACCCCAAAGAAGCTTGCAAAATCAGGTTAAGGCTTCTCCTTAGCTTTTAGGTGTTAGATTTGAGACATACAACTCTGCAATAATGACACTACAGAAAACTGGGGTATTATTAAAGCAGATGTGACTTATTGCCCTTCTTCTAGAGCCTTTGAATATGTTTTTGGAAAATATAACAAGTTTTGATGGAATAATTTTCTCATTTTTAAAAATCAATTTCCTTTCATTCTGAACTTCTCAGAGAGAAACGCTGCCTGTGTTAGTTTATCTTTATTTCACTCTAGCACTTTAAAATCAGTAGATAATCAATTAGCTCAATATTAGTTTATTAGGTGAATGAATTAGCATGCTTAAAATAAAAATTCAGATACATGTATAAATTTAATATCAGTTGCAGTATCAAATGTAGAAGCTTCTTTCTATTTTTGCTTTTAGTAAAGAAATCTTGGAGTCTAGAATAGTGGTTCTTTATAGGATTACATTTGATAGCCTTTTATTGAGTGCCTGGTACAGGGAAGGCACTTGGGACCTTATAAGGGACACAACAGAGGCCATGACCTCAAGTAATTCCTACTCCATCAGGGTAAGCAAAACACTTTTAATTTCATAAATGTGTGAATAAAATCCTTTGTTGATTATTTCGGAAAGCCTTTGATTATTTAGAGGAATAAATAGTTAAACCAAAAAAAAAAACCCTACTTATTTTTACATGCATAAACAGTGTTTGCAATAAGAAATCTCAATCCCCATGCCTGCATAGAAATGCACATTCCGGAATCTTAGAGATTAAAATGGCTATGCCAGAGTTGTTTCAAAAAGCTCTTATGGAAAGACTTGCATTTTAAAATTGGAAAACCTATCCTAATTAGTTGATTGAATTCTTTGTTTCGTAGATGGGAAAACTAAGAGCCAAATGATTAAGTGGCTCTTTCCTTGCATATGATTAGAGATAGAATTCCTTAAAACACATCTCCTCATTTAATCAGGGCCCCCTCCACCCATTCTTTTCTACTTCATTTCCTTCCTCTGTAGAAGAGTTGAGAAAGTACAAAAAATTACCTAAGAAGAATTTTTTTTTTTTTTTTTTTGAGACAGAGTCTCAAGCTATCCCCTTGGGCAGAGTGCCATGGCATCACGGCTCCCAGCAACCTCCAGCTCCTAGGCTCAAGCGAGTCTCCTGCCTCCACCTCCCAAGTAGCTGGGACCACAGGTGCCTGCCACAACACCTGGCTATTTTTTAGTTGCAGCCATCATTGTTGTTTGGCAGGCCCAGGCTGGATTCGAACCCACCACCTCAGGTGTATGTGGCTGGTGCCTTAGCCACTTGAGCCACAGGCGCTGAGCCACCTAAGAAGAATCTTAACCCTTTGCCTTCTTCCTTTTACAAATGCGTGAGACCGTACAGTCAGCATTTGAATGTTTCTGATTTTCCTGTGTGTTCATTCTGCGCTGTGTAGCACTAGACACTGAGGTTTTTTTTTCCCTGAAATTATACTTTAATCTGATTAAGTTTCCGTGTACGCTTACTTCTTCAGTGAGGCTGGAAAATCTAATTCTGGTAGACACAGAGAATAATGCTCATGGAAAAAGACAAAGATAACTTCTCTAGAGGATGATTCCTAGATTATTCTCCTATAAATTTTAAAACACGGCAAGACTATTTTAAAGCTGATGAAAAATTTATGGTCTCATGTGTATAATGTGATATGTAAACACAGTTTAACAGGACATATGAACGCAGTTAATCTTTTGATGAATCTTGGGCAAACTCACTCAATCCAGTTCTTTACCAAGTCTAAGAGAAGGGGAAGTAAGTTGCCTTCCAGCCTTCCCAGAAGTAAATTAGTTACATATACAAAACCCCTCTATGTTACAGCAGCCTTCATTTCCTTCTGTCTGGAGATATGTATTGTTAGCTATCAAGAATTTCAACAAGTCAGAAAAAAGGTAACTCAAATTGGGTAGAAGACAGATACTTGAGTGATATGACTCTCCTTAAAACCATCATCACCATTAAAGAATTCACATCGGTGGCGGGCAGGAACACTTTAAACTTCTCACAGTGTGTTAAGTGCTAGGGAGTAGTAGATGGGAAGAATCTGACTTAATCAGCTTTACTGATCTTCGAGAACAATAGACCATTAAAAAACATGCAAAGTTATCACATATGACAGACTGTGATGCTGTAATTCATACATGTTATACATATGCATATACATACACACAAATATAAATTCAAGGAAATAATTCACAAAATATAAGTGAGCAGAATTTACGTCTGGAACAGATGCAGTTTTAAGGAAAGATACTATTAGTTTGCCTTAGCTCTACACTTTGTAGAAGAAAAATGAGGACGAAAACGTTAGCTTTGCTAACCTGATCCAGTCAGAGTTGTTAGCTGCCTGTAGAAAAAGACTTGATTTTGATTGTAATAATTATTTTAGACAACAAAAGGGAAGAAAATAAGTCCAAATGAGAGAGGTGTTTTCCCACTAGGTATACATCCCCTGGACCTCGCATTTGGTTCTAAGAAAAAAAATGAGATACTGTGAGAATCCTGGAGCGATTTCAAGATGGCAGTGGCAGGACGGTGTGAGGCTATAAAACCACATCCTGTGAAAAAGAAGACGGTAAAGTTTAGCAAAAATAATGTAAGATGTGAGAGATGATAGAGACGTTTTCAGACACATGAAGGTTCAATGAGGGACATGGAATTAAAGTAGTTAAATATGACCTCAAAGTTCAGAATCAGATTATGAAAATTATAGGAAAAATGATTGAGGCTAATTATGAGAACACTAATCTAACATTATCTACCCCAAACTGGAATTAGTGGTTCTAAGAAGCTGTACATTGATTATTACTGGGGTTATTCAAGGGCAGGCTGGGTAACTACTTGGTGGGAATATGTTAGAAAGAATGCCGACATCAAATGGGTGGGAGTATGGACTTAAAAAACTACAGCATAATATCTTTTAATCTTAAAAGCTATTCAGAAAATGAGAGATCGTGAGACCTGGACCATTAACTCTATAAAGAACTCTCTGCTTCTGATTAGTTTATTGATACGCCAAGTTCAAAGAACATGAAAGACACATTTTGTACAGCCATTGAATTAAGCATACTGGAACACCTGGATCTCTTGAGAGAATTTTATGGTTAGTTTTAGAGTCATTTTTTAGGAACAAATTTGGACGATACTTGGCTCTTCTTTCTAAGCTTGTGTTGTGTGTGAGTGTATGTGTGTCCCACACATGTGTGTGTATAATAGAAATATCCAGTCCACATTGTAGTATGCATGTACAAAGATTTATAGATGTAGTTTCTTAACTCACGAGTTAATCTTATTCCTCTTTCCTTATTTGTTTTTATTTCTCATGTCTCTCTCTCTCTACATGACTTCACGCCAAACATCTTAAACATAGATTTCAGTCTAAGCTTTGCCATTTATTACTTATATGATATTGGTCAAATTATTAATTTTATTAAGCTTTAGTTTCCATATTTGTAGAAGATAATAAAAGAATCAATTTTACAGTGAGGAGCCCAAGCTCTTGGCCTATTGTAAGTGTTCATTCTATACCAGCTATTATGTTAGTTCTCAAACTCACTCTTCTACACATAGAATCTGTAATTAAATGCTTTTTTACCATAAATCTATTAGCATCCCAAGTGAACCACTATGCTCTGCCACATTGCCACAGCCCGGTATGTTCTGTGCTTGTATTACTTTGCTTTAAGAAAGGCTGGGCCTCCCACTTCAGTTGTAAATCTCCAGATGCCCTTACCTTCACTTTCACTAGCTGTTTCACAGGGTGAAATCAGATGGGAAACTCTGTTCTGCAAAGTCATAGAATTTTAGGTTCGGTTAACCTTTTGGGTCTGGTAAACACTTTACAACTCTGTGTAGCTCCCGGGCTCCTTGGAGTTTCTGGAAAAGGGGATATTTCTCTCAAGTTCCCTGGCAAAAACTGTGTCTAATCTCTCCAGAGATAACGTATCAGCCGTTTGTAAACTCTAGGTCCACAGGGTTGATAGAATTCAAGGAACGGCACTAAGTGACCTGCAGGGAAATGCACCTGTTAGCTAAGAAATATTACTGGGGGACACTCAAAATAAATGAAGGTGCAATTTTGACTTTTGCCAATTGTAGGACTAGTAGACTGTAGTAGTAGCCTCGTAGAGATATGTGGGTGTATCTCTTTAGGTAAATTATACACATAAGAGTTTTATGTTTAGGTTTAAGTAAGAACACAGTCATGCTACTAGGCAGAAATGGTTTGATGATTCCAATCTGCCAATTAATGTAACAGAATAATTGTTTTTAAGATCCTATAAAAGAGGTGAGAGAAGTGACCGTGGAGCTATATTGACTGCAGACTCATATTCACCTATATTACCTACAGGTGAATAAGCAATGCTTCGGATCAAAGGAAAAGTGTAGCTAAGGGAGAGGCTGAGCAAAAACAAGCAAGGGAAGGAGAGATTCCAATTATTTTCCTACAGGACAGATGGCATCTTCAGTTCCCTGAGGGCTCAAGAAAGTTTCTAAGAAGAAATGGATATGCCTGGTGGTCAGCATTCTTATGGAGGACAGGCAGTAGAGATGTAAAGAGGCATAGTAACAGTTTGGCTTGGAATCAGGTAGGTGAGCTCTGGTTCCATATGTAAACTTCATGTAACCTGGGAAGTCCTTACAAACCTCTATGGGGTTCTGAAGCAAAGAAAGAGGGAAGGCCAGGCATGGTGGCTCACACCTGCCTGTAATCCTAGCCCTCTGGGAGGCTGAGGTGGGTGGATAGCTTGAGCTCACCGGTTCCAGACCAGCCTGAGCAAAAGTGAGACCCTCGTCTATACTAAAAATAGAAAAACTCAGGCAAGAGGACTGCTTGAGCCCCAGAGCTGGAGGTTGCTGTGAGCTATGACACCATGGCACTCTACTCAGGGCAAAAGCTTGAGACTCTGTCTAAAAAAAACAAAGGAGGGAAATGAGCCAACAGAATTCAGCAACTAATGGTGAGATGCCTACAAATATGCCCCAAATTTGTGGAAGTCCATTTTTACCACTTTCATTGGAACTTCAACTCCCCTTTAATGAAAAGTGAGTGGATGATAAAGTTGGGAATGCTGAAGAGGAAGTATTGTAATTCCTGGATTCCCAATGCAAATGCACGGGGTAAGAATGTGAAAAAATAGTCTTTAGACTGTGTCATCATCACTTTTCTCAATTTTTGTCAGGAGAGGAAATTTCAATGGCTCTCCATAGACTTAGCCACAATCCAGGAGTAATGGTGGGGTGTGAGAAGACTGGTAAATATTATTTATTTTTTATTTGACCAATGCTGGTAGGATTGAGAACCTGGGATGGAACCATAGAATTGATTCTAAAGAGATTCTGAAGTGAGAGTTTAAAAATGGTTCTTTTCATTCAAAGAGATAAAATTGGTTGGTTAAAGAAAGGATATGTTGGGGTGGCACCTGTGGCTCAAAAGAGTAGGGCACCAGCCTCATATGCTGGAGGTGGCAGGTTCAAACCCAACCCCAGCCAAAAAAAAAAGAAAGAAAGGATATATTTTAGAGGAGTCATTCTTTCCTCCACAATCCTCCTACCCAATCTAGGTATAGAAAAGGTGATGTCTCTCAAACGTATTCATAACAGACTTTGCAGAGGCAACTTTTAAAAACTCGATGTAAAGGTACATCTTGGTATACTTATTAGGAATATTACAATCATAGAGACCTTATAAAGAAAACAGAGGTTTGCAAAATGCTTCTTTTATTGGATTATGGCCTTATTATGAATTCTGTAGTCAATTTGTTAATTTATTCAACAAGAACTTCACAGCCAAATATGAAGGGACAGTGAAATTACTCTTGCATGATTTTTAACCCAAAGAATTTCAGCTTTACGTCAAAGGAAAACATATAAAGAAATAACTCAGGTTTTTTTGTTTTTGTTTTTCAGAAATGGGTCGCTATTCGTAAAGAACTTTGTACCTTGTAGTAATAGTTGTGTAGCTTTGAGGTTTATAACTAAGTTAACCACACACTTTTTATTATTATGCCAAGTTGTCTAATGCTTCTGGTCATCTGAATAGCTCATACGAGTCCTATCTGACCTCCTGATCCAGAGTATAGACAAGAAACAGAGAAGAAACCGAAAGGTTGAATTATCCTAGGGCTGTTTTCATCTCTTAAGGAGTCTTTTTTGAGATTTTTAAAATCCCATCCACATTTGAAGATATTTTACTCCTGTTCATCTTTCTACAGGTGAATTGGTTTCTTATGACAATGTGACCTCTGCACAGAAACACACTATACAGGAGCAGTTTTATAGTAATAATGATGATCGTTATTATTTTTAGATGTACAGACACTGCACGTGAATTTTGCTTGAATTTTCTCATAGTTAACCCTTGTATAAAAAATGTGAAACATGCAGTAAAGTACTATTCCTTTATAGATGATTGTGCTGTGGCTTAGAAAGCTGGTGATAATTTTCGTTCAAATCCCATAGCTAAGAACATGGGGAAGCTGGATTTCAAAACCAGGCTACCTGATCATGAATGTGAAGGAATCAACACTATTAATACTCCCTGACTTTTCTGACTTATTTTTCCCCTTTAGAAACCTGTTACTTCAGATGAACCACAGGTATTGACTCCTCGATCAATGCTTAGGTCATGAACATTTGTGCACAGAAGTGGTGTAGGTTCACTCTTGGTGTAATTTCACTCACTAACATTCTGAGAATGTACATAAGTGAGGATCAAAAATGTTAAAAATTTTCTTCTTCCTTTAACAATAAGTTGGTTCACTTTCAAACATGGCTGCAGTCTGTATGTAGAGAAGATACAGAAGGAACAGGACAGTAATCTTCATATAATGAACACCTAACTGTTCATATTTTTGCTGAGGACGCAATCATATTTTTTGTAGGTAGCAAATGGCTGAAAAGAGAGTTGAATCATCACTGGTGACTTTGAGTCTGGATATTTACCTGGCATCTGTTGTTTGGAATAAATGTTACATTTATATTTTCTTCCTTTTTTTCCCTTTCAAATTATGTTCCCTCTCTGTTATTTAGTTATTGATTTATCTACTTATTTATTAATCCCATAATTTTTATCAAGAAATCACTATACAAGAAACACTTCCTCAGTTATTGAGTATATAAAAGTAAATAAGAGAACCTGCATCTTTACCTCAATGAAGCTTATAGCCTAATAGAAAACGCAAGTACATAGATACCTAAATGAGCAAATACAGTACAGAGTGATAAAGTAAAACGATGTTATATAATAATTAGCTAACACGAGTGGGGAAGAGATGCATACAATTTTCTCATAGCTGAGTTTCTAAGATAAGAATTCAAAGATTAGTTCACCAGGTGAAGAAGAGGAGGATGCCCTAGGGAGAGAAAAACTGCGCATTCAAAGAGTTGGAACTGAGAACATAAGCTGATGGAGGAAATTGAGCCTAACTGAGCAATAGACTGTGGGGTGAGGAAGACAATTTTTAAGCCTGGTTATGGGGATTGTACTATGTCTGAGGAACAATTGAAAACCCATAAAATGTTTTAGGCAAGATTGTAAAGTTTCTCATACACTGTAACTCAAATTGGCCAAGTCCACATCAAAATCAAACATGCTATGTTTGATTAAAGTAAGCTTTACTCTTGTAAACTGGAAAGTATTAATAAGGAGAAGCAGATCAATGAGTTCTCTTCTCTCCTGGGCTACAGGCTATAAGGAGGGCATCTATTTTTTTTTTGACAGAGTCTCACTTTTTGCCCTCTGTACAGTGCTATGGCATCACAGCTCACAGTAACCTCCAAATCCTGGGCTTAAGTCATTCTCTTGCCTCAGCCTCCCGAGTAGCTGGGACTACAGGTGCCCATCACAACAACTGGCTTTTTGTTGTTGTTGCTGTTGGTGGTGTTTTAACTGGCTGGGGCTGGGTTTGAACCCCCCACCCTTGGTATGTGGGGCTGGCGCCTTATCCACTGAGCCATAGGCAACGTCCAGGAGGGCATCTATTTGTTTCCATACTTCCAAGATAACTATAAAAAGTGGAAACAATCTAACAGCATAGGATGTGAGTTTCTCTTGGAGTTGTACTATTAATAGTATTTTTATTATTGAATATCTGGAGCATCATTTGACAATACATTTGCTTGGTCTCAAATCTGGTTTACGGTTCCCCTTAGATGAGGTCTTTATTTCTGTAACCTAACCATTACAATAACCTCCCTCATCTCCTGTGTCCATGCCTTCTAAGCATTCCCCATCCCCTGTTGTGGCATCTGACAGATCTATCTGCCTATCATCCAACTTTTGTCATGACTCTGTGGACAACAGGAAGCCCATGAAATTTCCTTTCTCTTTTTTTTCCAGTGGACGACAAGTTCATATACTTACTATTTAATATGAATAATTTTCAGACTAAGGAACAGCTCACATTGAGCTTCCTGAGTTAATTTAATCCCAGGAATCACCAACAAAGACATCCTGATTGTCTGTACTTTGAGTTCCACTTCTGAGAACTGCGGTTCTTCCTCAAGAACAGTCTTTAATGCTTGAAGGGATTTTCCTCCCACTTTTATCTTTTCTGCTTCTCACACATGGAAGATCCAAGAGGAAAATGTCCAAAATGAGATTAAGAGTGTTGAGTCTCACCCTCTGAGACGAAGGGTGTTGTCAGATTAAATTTAAAAAAAAAATACCCTCCTGGGCAGAAGCCAAAACGTCTGAATGGGACTCCAACTCTAACCTTGCTCGTTTGTTCCCACAGCCTGTCAGACGAGGCTCTGGTTATATTTCCTTTTGAACCTTAAGAACGTCTCTGATTCATCACTGCCCCTGACTCAGACTGAGAAGTTTTCAAAATGCTATTCAATTTTCTGGTAGCTGCCCAACATTTCAACTTTTCACCTTTAAAAAGTTGAATGCAATTTAGAATGATCAGAAAATTATAAATTTAAATATATAAATTATAAAGTGATAATTTAAAATTATCACTTTTAAAATTAGTAAATGGAAGCTATATAACTCCCATTTCTTTTTAACTTGGCTAGCAGAAAGTTTGACATAATATTTTGATGCTCAGTTGAAGATGATGAGGGATTATATGCCTACTCTCCAGATGTAGTGAAAACCAAGGACTTATTGAATTAGTATTCTTGCCAAAGATGGATTCAAATGACTTCGGGGTCCTCTATCCTCTAAATCTTGTAAATGATTTTCATTGACTTTGATATTCTCATGTGATAAGGAGTCCTTTATCTATAAGGTTCCAGTTTTTCTAACTGCAGACTTGTCAACCTGGTCATGTAATAATTTAATAAATTAAAAAATGGAGGTTTGACCCAAATTCCATGTATCTTACCTTGTTTCACTGATTTATCTTATGTTCATAATGATAGCCTATGAATGAACTTATGTGTAGCAATTCTTTTTTCTTTTGGGGACA
This sequence comes from Galagoides demidoff, assembly GCA_963574575.1. Lineage (NCBI taxonomy): Eukaryota > Metazoa > Chordata > Mammalia > Primates > Galagidae > Galagoides > Galagoides demidoff. The sequence goes on along the minus strand of CAUYQV010162524.1, from coordinate 8,085 downwards.
GAAATAATTGACACTGCACTGAATACTTTTCAAGACAGTGTGTAGCCAAAGATAGCAAAAGAATCTTCGGTACCTTCTGAGAGAGAAGCTACTAAAATCTTAGTATCTGTTCATGTGAGACTCAAATATATTGAAATTTCTTGGAGTTTCTATTAGCAATGGACAAAAATCAGACATCCCCCAAATAAAATTATAATTGGGATAGAGAGTGATGGGACTATTTGACTACAGCAGAAAAGTCACTACCAGCTGTATCACTTTTGTCCCAATTGGGATGGATAATATTCTTTAGCAACTGTTCTAGAGATAAGTAGATGATCTATTCATCAGGTATCAGTCAAAACCACTAGGATCACATATTTCTGTTTCAACAGCAAGTTGAGCTCATCATTAGTTAAATGAAGACTTTTTTTTTTTTTCAGCCATATGGTAACATGCTTGGGTTCTGACTTCAGACTTGGACTAGAGAAAGCTAGCCTGACAGTGTTGATGAAGTTTAGTGACCATAAACTATTTTATAATGCCAATTAGGAAAGCCACTTCTTTTTTTCACTCTCATGTGTCCCAGTAGTGTTGGGAGGTATTGAGTTTATACGCATTTTATAGAACTATCTATGACAATGGTACCCAATTTGTTTGCTAGGATCTAGTAGGAAGCTGATTAGAAGTTGTTGGTGATTACATATGCACCAAAACATAGTCTGTAGATTAAATAAATAATAAATCTGATGTATATCTATGTACCTCCATGTATACTTAACTGTCTGTATATGTATACACATGATACACATATGTATATGTGTATTTTTGTGTGTGTGGGTGCACATGTAGATAACTTTCTGTTTATACTATAGTTCCTCAAAGTCTTTAGATATTGCCACTGCAATTTTTTTAATGGAAGAACTATAATATTTTGTGTAAAAATGATTTTTATTCATGGAGGGTTTTATGGGAGTTAATACTCTCTACTTTAAGAGTGAGCTTTTCCCTCTACAGGTAATAAACTCAATCAAAGAAAATATTGGTTTGAAAACTAATTATACAAGTTTGAGGAGTTATGTCTTTTCTGTCTCCTTATGAAATTCTCAGTTGCTAGAATTGATCTGAAAAGTTTTGTGCAAGAGAGGATGAGAAAAGAGAAAATAAATAAAAATGTAAGCATTGATTATTTAGTTGCCAAATCTCTCTAATTATAAGTCTGTCTCATAGGTTTATTTTGTTTTATTTTGGATTAACACATGGGTACAAACAGGTTACATTGTTTGCATTGTTAGGAAAGTTCATGTTGTAGTTGAGCCCGTCCCCCAGGTGTGCCATATACCTCTATGCTGTACCTCTTAAGTGAGAGCTTACTAAGCTCCCTTTCCTCTTCCTCCTCCCCCCTCCCCCACTTGAATTTAATTGTGTATTTGTTTTCTTGTGAGTCCATGTAGTAATTCACCTACTAGTTTTATATTAGTATTGAGTACATTGGATGCTTTTTTTTCCATTCTTGAGATACTTTACTAAGAAGAATATGTTCCAACTCCATCCATATAAACATGTAAGAGGTAAATTCTCTATCTTTCTTTAGAGTACAAATGTTCTTCTGGTAAAATGATGTTTATGTCTGATTAGATACCTACTAAAGGGATTGTGGGATCAAATAGAAGGTCTACTTTTAGCTCTTTGAGGATTCTACACATTGCTTTCCAGAAGGGCTCTATTAGTTTGCAATCTGATCAACAGTGTACAAGTGTTCCCTTCTCTCCACACCTATACCAGCATCCTCAGCTTTGGAACTTTGAGATGTGACTATATTCTCATTGAGATTAGGTACTATCTCAAGCTGGTTTTGATTTGGATTTCTCTGATTATTAGGGACAATGAGCAATTTTTCATGTGATGTGTTTCTTGGCCATTGGTCTGTCTTCTTGGGAGAGGTGGGAGAAGATTCTGTTCATGTGTTTCGTTTTGTTTTGTTTCGTTTTTTGCACAATGATAAATGGGGTCGTTTGCTCTTTTCTGTTCATTAGTTTGAGTTCTTTACAGACTTTGGTTGTTAGGCCTTTGTCAGATTCATAGCATGCAAATATCTTCTTCCATTTTGAAGGATATTTTTTTGCTTTAGTTGTTGTGCCCTTAGCTCTTCCAAAGCTTTTTAGATTGATCATGTCCCATTTATTTATTTTTGGTGTTGCTGAAATTGCCAACGTGGTCTTCTTTATAAAATCTTTCTCATATCTTTCTTTATTAAGCTGTGCTAGTTTTCAAGTGAGGACACGTGGGCAATCAATTCTCCTCAGTTGACTACTTTCATTGTCTTATGCTTGCCTTTTAGTTTCAGATATGGCCTCTTTTTCTACCTTACCTTCTTTCTCCAGATCCCTGGAATGATTTCAAAGTAAGGAAGTGCTCATACCTGTGTTTATTGTGTTCTCTGTAGCCAGAGCTCAATTTGTATTTCTATATAACTTGTTTGTTAGCTACATGACCTCTTAAGTTCTCTAAATATATTTAACACATGAAGTTAATTTAATAAATATTTCTGCCAAACTAGAACTCTGGAAATTTGATTGCAAGGTCTGTGGCCTAAAATATGTACCTTTGTTTAGTTTCCTTATGTGTTTCATGGACATTGTATCACTTCATAGAAACTTGGGGAACATTAAGAATATTTCTGTATCTCAAAGTGTTTCAAAACCTATACATTCCTATAAACTAGGAATACAATACAACTATTAATAAAGTCCTTAATGATTTTAGTGATTAAATAATTTTTGTACTGATCACATTGAATTCTATGTCTTCTGTTCTCAAGGTAATGGCTCTGGCACCCCTCTAGTTTTCATCTGACCCCTTCCAGTGCAGGTTGCCTGTTTCAGTTTTCATACAGCTATGCCTTACTTTCAGATATGGTTCTTGAAATATTTTGTTGAAGAGAAAAAATGTAAAAAGCTAAAGGGTTAAATTTATGCTACAGGTTTCTGCTTGCAGTGAATCCGTTCTTCTGACCCACAACCTGATGAAAATTCTGCTTGTTCCTTTTCTTTGCTTTCTCTCAATCCTTCCTTCATTTGGAGAGATGTTGCTGTTAGTTTGGATACCTCTACATTGAAGACTCCTGCTAATAATAAATTCTTTGTGTCATTTAGATTTCTTCTACCAATGAGCAAATAATTTATATCCAAAATGATATCTCTCCACGGAGCCACCCTACATGTTGGATGTCTCCCACTATTGTCAGATCCTTAGGAGAGAACCTAGCTCTTTAAATGATGCCGTGTAACCAAGAGAATAACACAGATTGGACTTGAGCGATTGGTAATTCAGTTTCATTTATTACTAATCCTCATACTCATTGTGCTTTAATTTTCATGGATGCTGATTTTTATTTCAAGCTAGACAACAGCTGACATTTAGTTTTGTGCAGTGGCCAACTGACAGTTCCAAGTTATTGCACGCACGTTTACATTTGCCTTTCAGGACAAAGCAACTAATGGTGTCTTTCATGGCACATTTCACTGTTAAGAGGAAAGAAAAAACACACGTAAACCACTGAGTTAATGTACGTGTCTCAAAAGCCCCAATTTGGGATAAATCAGTTGTTAGTTGAACATATTTAAAGCACCTGCTTACTGGGATATGGATTCTGGAAGACATTGGTTTTGCTATTTTTCTAGTGCTGATAGATTTGTGACATTTGATTTCATTGTCAGTTTTGTACCAAACCTATGGCTGGGTTCATTAGTTGTTGATGCTTAGTTTTCCATAGTAATTTCTAAATAGAGATTGTTAGATCCAGAGTGTCTCCGGAATGGATACCAGATATATCCATGGCTACTTAGTTCCCCAACTTGCTTTTGAAAATGGCATTTTGAAGTAAAGTAAAGACACACAAAGAACTGCTCATATTTAATGTGTACAATTTGGTGAATTTGGGTTTATCCAAGCATCTATAATTCCATCATCACATTCAAGGTAACAGACATATCTAGAACCTTTTTCTTTTAGTTTCAAAAGAAGATAAACATTTAAACCCTTTGACTTTAGGATTCAAAAATGGGAAAATCAATTAATGTTATTTTAATTTCTATATTGGTTGAATATTTTTAGGAATCTCTTTTATGAGAAGAATTGAGACAACCTTAGCAGACACTGACATAAGGGAGATTCTTTGAATGTGCATAAAGATTAGAGCCCGTAATGATGGGAGAGCTACACAGAAAAGAAGGGCGTGAAATAGGTTAGCATTGCCTCAGATTTCCCACTTTTAAAGTTTTCTTTTCTTTTCTTTTTTTTTGGCCAGGGCTGGGTTTGAACCCATCACCTCCAGAATATGAGGCAGGCGCCCTACTCCTTTGAGCCACAGGCACCACCCTAAAGTTTTTATTTTTTTTTTATGAAGTATTCAAGCCTGCATTATCATAAGATATGCTAACCAATGAACTCATCCACATTATGGGTATAAGATTGAATGTTTCATCTTCTCAAGAAATGCTTGCATTGTTAAAAAGTCCACTTAGGGAGGGAGATTCCCCAAATAAAAGCATTAAACATAATGATGAATTATTAATCATAAGCAGAGAAGATTTGTGAAGAATATTCTTTTCTCTTTCCCTAGGATTATCAACCCACAGGATCCAATGGGGATAAAGTTGACGGTACTGAAAATTCAATTGTTCATGCCCTCTGCTTTCCATGAGGTTATGTTAGCATTAAATTTTAAAGTCTTTTTTAGAAAGTGGGCATTTAAAAAAAACAATTAAACCCATATTATATTAAAGTTTTTTACATATATTTAAGGCCATATGATACTATTTTTTCACTGTACAAATTAATGATGCCTCTTTATTTGTATTGTCTGGGGAGGTGCTATTTATTGCTTTTGATGCCAGAGGGAAACGACATTATCTCACCAGCTTAAAAATGCATCCTTAAATTACACTGTCCTACATGAGGGGTGTGAAGCATGTATTTTGACTTAATTGGAATTTACAAATAACAGAAGATGACAGCTGTCAAGCACCAGTATGAGAAAAAGAATAGCATTATTTAAGTGGGAATTCTAAATTAGCATTTTTCCACGAGTAACAGAAACAACAAATAGCTTCTCTCTAGAGAACAGCTATTGTATGATATAAAAATTCATATTTATTCACAAGAAGGAATTGAAAATTCCTCAACTTTGAGTTGAAATCATGCACATACATTCACAGTGTCTCTTGGGTTCCTGAAGATACTGAAAGTGCTGTGAAGGCTTTCACATTTTTTTTTTTTTTTATCAAAAGCAAGTGCTCTGAAGGACACATGTAAATCATGACAATATAACTGGAGCTAATATTTTATTATCCAAACATGGTCATGCTGAATTCGAGTCTTCTCTATTTCATGCTAAATACTACTATTCTCTATTGTTATAGTAAAAACAAATCCTGATTTGAATTCAGTTTGTCTTGAATTTAGAACAATGTAATATAGTAATAATCTTCATTATCAGCTGGTACATTTTATTTGAATGATAAAAGAAATCAAATTTTTGAATCTTTTATACAAAATACTTAGGTATTTGAATTTTTAAAAATTTACTTAAGACTAAACTTATTGTTAGAGCACTTTGTTCTGTCTGTGCTGCTAAGGGATAAAATTAATGCACACAAAGTAAATACTCATGTTCTGGACCATTTCTATATCAGATCTTAGAATTACCATTTCTTTGTCTTTTTTTTTAAGGTGTGTGGAATTATTTTATTGAGTGTGTGAAGTGATTATTTGCAGTATCCTTGCTTATACACAAAACATACTTTTTCTATCTCAGGTAGACCCAAATGTGTCAAAGTAGCCCTTGGCATGACCTCCATCAGGATGTTTCGTTTGGCCATGGATCTAATTTATGGGTGATGAGAACAATGCAAGTTCACAAAAAGAAAACACAGTCTAAGGGTGTGGAGTCCAACACTGTAAACATTGTTTCAAATATCTCCTTCATTCTCTGTGAGATATCTCAAGGTCACTTGTTCTCTAAGATGTTTCAGTACTATGTAAAAGTAATTATCATACTATTTAAGATTAATCTAGTGAGTGTTATATTTTAGATTAGCACTTTGCATATTTATGTAGCACTAATCTTCATATTAATGCTACGCAGTAGTCTTAATTACTACAGAGGGTGCCATAAAGGGTATGCACATTTTAAGAAAAGGAAAAAAACCTATTAAAATTGTAATGCTCAATATATACCCATAACAAAAGATGAATACAAGTCATCGTGAGCATCTCTCATAAGTGCTGAAGTTAAATGTGACTTGAGTATTCTAAATTTAATGCAACTTTTTCCTCTCTTAAAATGCATATATATCTTTTTGACACCCTCTGTATATTTATTCACAAGTGAGGAAATTGATGCTGAAGGATTTTAAGTAAGATGATTGATTTGTACAGCCAAGAACCTAGATAGCAGTAACTCAAAAGGTCGTGTTCGTTTCTGATGAATATTAATTGCTATATTATTGCAACCGAGGTAATAGAGCCATTCAAATGCTTTCAATTGTAAATTAGTTAAAACCATTTTAGGATAAAGTATTCTCATAGTATACAATGCAGCACGATATTGCCAAGTGTTTCATTAACTGAGTGAATAACCCATTAGTTACTATACAGTGCCCGTCCTTTCTTAAGGAGCTGGATAGTTAACTTTAATATCCATTCGTTAATCTGGTCAACCTGCCCGTAATCATTTAATCAAGTCCTTAAATTGTCTCCCATGGTAACATAACTCACTAGAAGCCTAACTTTTTAGTAAAATCACAAATTCCTTATGTGTGATTTATCTTGGGGACCTTAAGGAAGCACTCTTGGCAATTCAGCCATTCTTTTACCCCCAGCTGACATCAGCCATCCTTTAGCTTGCCAGAACGATATTTCCCCTCCTCAATGAACATTTTCATTTTACCTGGTGACATTGGGTCCAGAAAGAAAAATAAAAAAAAGAGAAAAACAGGAATCTTCATGATTGAAGAGATTCAGCTCAATCGGTCGTTCTTGGAAATCTCTGAATGAGGGTAAGACAGAGAGCATTTCTTTTTATCTCTCTCTTCCACCAGTGATATGAATTTAGTCATTCATGTTTATCAAAAGTTAACACTGCTGTTTAGCATTGCCTGGAGCACAAGTGCTGGACATTCTTTTCCTTTTATCTTGGGAAAATAAAAGGATCATGATATCCCCAGCAGATAATTATTTTTTTTAATAGCTAGTTGCCTAGGGAATGCCATGCCACTGGGAATTTCCTACAGAAAGTCTGAGGACTGTGAACGTGAGAGCCTAATCTTTGCTTTTGCTTTCTTTTATTGTTTCTTAAACAGCTATGCCAAGTAAACAAACTATTGAATTTAAAAAGTAGCAGAAATTCTTGTCTGGTGATTTATTACCTTAGTCACTAGACCATATTTCTTCCTGCGATCCATGGCTGTTACTAAAACCCTCTTTATAATTACTGAAATAAATATATTTTTGCTGTCTTCTTTACATTGAGGTACAAAAGATTTTTGTAATGGATACACACACATATACAACCAGAAAAAACTTCTGTATTTGTAAGATGCCAAATGGCCATGATGAAACTGGCAATGAGTCATAAGTCATGTTAACAAGAGAATGACCTACTTGGGTGTTTTCTGTAAGAAAATATTTTGGTTATAGTGATAAAAAAGAATCTTTAGCAAAAGATCTGAGTCATAATTTGCTTTGCTTTGGAGAACTCTTTCATAAAATCTGAAAGTAACAAGATGATTTAAAGTAGTGGTTATCGTGGTCCATTAAAGAGAAATTACAATAAAATGCCCAATTTGTAGGGATTAAATTTTTTCTGCTTTTATTTTTTTTTCCTTTTTTAAAAAATAGCTTTATTGAGATATAATTTATACATCATAAAAGCACCTGTGTTCAGTGTGTTTTTCATAGCTACTTTTTTTTTTTTATTAATTGGTCTCTGTATACATTGATGCAAACATGGGGTACATTGTGCTGTTTCATATACAATTTGAAACACTCTCATCAAGCTGGTTAACATAAATTTCATGTCATTTGGTTAATCATTGTATCAAC